>NMRB01001732.1:34847-92426 GCA_002633025.1 Notospermus geniculatus | reverse complement strand
TTTTTCTGTCCACACCTTTGAAATTGCCGGGCTAAAGTATAATCCGGATCAGACCCGCCGAGCGAAAGCGGGCTAAATTAGTCCGGCAATTTTTAATCCGGATCCGATTTTCATAGGTGTAAACGCAAAAAAGGCGGGTCAGAGCCGGGTCAGGTCCGGCAATTTCCTCAGGTGTAAACACGGCTATTGGCTGCTAACGAAAATGGGCATGAACAGACAATGAATAATTAGAGGCCTTGCATATCTGACACTGACCGGAGAAAGGTGATTCTACGGTATGTAGGGGCCGTCTCATAAGTCGTTGGTAGTGGAACACAAGTGGCGTTTCAATTTCTCAAAAACTAAACGACCTATTTTGACTAACTTGCTAATCACCTTTATTTTGGCATAACTTCATTCTAGGCAAGGAATTTTTTCAATGACAGCTTACGCAATGAAGAAGTGAATCTGGTGCAAAAACATTGATGCCCAGTTGTAGTCAACAAGATTCCTGACCTTATGCAGAAAACCGCATTAAATTGGTTTGGTGGTTTATGACGTATTTGAGATAATCGGTGTTGATATTAATATGAACAAGACTGTACATACTGTATCCGATGTCTTTAGTGCCCGCGGCCGGGGAGATCGTCGTGCCTTGATTTTCCAATTACACACGTTCCCGGCAAGTTATTAACAATACAATCTAACAAAAGGGCCTGTAGTGAATGATACGCAATCCTACAAGGGTCATGTTCGACAACTACCTCGGGATGGGGATCGCGTTTCATTTGTGGGAAAAACGACATGGGACGTCTGACTAATGTGGTTATGTAAAGCTAGGCTCCAAGGACATTAATTTTGTTACGCCTATGCGCTCCACTTGGTCGCCGGGAACGTGTATTATTAGAAAATCTAGGCACGACGATCTCCCCGGCCGCGGCCACTAAACACATCGGATACAGTATATACCGCTATGTCAGATGGCCTACGGCATCACGTTTCGGTCCGATTTGATTCATTGTTTGGCCACCAGGTGGCAAAAGCCGACAAGACAAAAAGTACAAAAACTCCTGAACTAATGACTGGATCGTCTCCAAGTCCAAATTTTTATTATAGGTGTATCTTATGAGGATTCATGACATATGTAACGGGTTTGTGATTTGTTGTCAAAAAAGTGATTGAACATTAAAAAAGTGCATGAACATAGGCTACCTGTCAGTGTATCCTTTTCAAGTCTCATAGTATAAAATATGTTAACATTTAGCATAATAATCATAATCGCTGATAACGTGACAATCTTTCTTGCCCGAACTGTAGAACACACGGTCAGTGCCAACATTGGAAATCTAACAGCAATAAGGCGATCTATAGACATTTCAGCTAGGAACCAACCGGACATCATGCCAATTGCAAAGCAATTATACCATATGAACCTGGAAATATATTATAACGCAAATTTTCGGGGACTGACTATATAATTTAGATAATTTATAATCTATATAATTTATATAGTCAGTTGTATATTGTGTTGTGACGAAATATTCAAAACCATTCAATTTCAAGGAACTTACATGTCAGAAGTATTTTCGTATCATAATAGAAATTGACTTGAAACCTTATACGACACAGTTACTCCCCAGACATCTTTTCTTAAAGGTACACTCATGGCCAAAAGTAAATGGACAGCAGTTTATCTTGAATATCTCCAAACCAATGGCATGAATGGGGTGGAGAAAATTGAATCCGACATATGTAGTAGTAAAGGGGCTGTTTCACTATGAATTCAAGATTGCGATTTGTGATCTGTGGGAAAACTGAAAGAGCTATGATCTTGCAATTTGGGGGGATAATTCTGTGTTTCAGGCCAATTTAAATGGTACAACAATCAATAACATTTGAAGTAATTTTTTAAGACAATGGGTGTTTGAAGCCTTGAAGTTTCATATTAGNTTTGCGTACCTTCCTCGTACGCCACGCGGAAGGTAAGTTGCACTTAATTGCGTATGGTACGGGCACGTCACCCGTCTTTCCCGCATCATCACAGCGCACCACACGCGAATGACGTTACATCTTCATTGCGTGCCTTCGACACACCGCGCGACATCCGCCATGTCCGCGTGGAAGATATGAGTACGGTATGCACCTGATGCTGCATGTGGTATGCAGATGGTACGCGGTGCAGAAGGTTGGTCAGTTGTGCAGAGTAAGAACCTTCAGAAATCAAACTTGAGCCAGGCAAACTTCTGTGGCACAATGAACACACCAAATTTACCTCCACCTCACAAATGCGACTACTTACTGAAGGAGGAGCTCACGCCTTTTGATGAAAGCCCCGATCCCCCACAATGCTTCAGGCCAGGGAAATGACAAAGATTGCTGTGTCAGCATTGCAGTGTCTACGACTGCCATGGCTGTCATGTAAACACAAGGTGAGCGACTTCTGTTATGTTTGCGATTTGCAACAAAAATTGAAATGATATTTCCTGGTATTCCAATGGTTACTGGTAAAATCCAGACATAATTTGTCAAGATTGTGTAAAAGATTTGGAGCCATGAAGTGAATTTTTCATCCTCGGCATCCGTCTGTTCCACAACTAGTTTCGTCTTGTGTTGAATTGTGTGGCCTTCCTGTGGCCTTGTGACAAATGTGATGAGGTCCATACAGTGGCTTGTTGAGGTTTGGTCATTCAGTTCCTCAGAATATGGTAGTGACCTCACTCACTTACAGCACTCCTCAAAACTGCTACACCTGCGCTGATGCAGAATCGAGAAACCTTATCTTTTATCCTCCTATTTGTTCTCTTGTTCACTACTAGTGAAGTGTGATATATACTGTAAAGAAGTTTGTCTGCATGTGGCTCCTTTGTAATCAAAGTAATAATAAATTCTAAACTTTTAGCAAGTGTTCTTGTGTAACATTACTTTTATGGCTGTGGCATGGTAATTCTGACTTTGAGAGGTGTAGGCATTGTAAAAACAAAATAAGTTCACTCTCTGTAATGCTATGTTCACACTAGAGCGCGGTCCGTTACGAACGTCACGATTGGCCATTCGTAACTGATCGCGGAATATTTGTTTATTTCTCTGAAGTTTCACGTTTGGATACGAGGTGATGCGAGTCGATACGTTCTGATGCGCTTGGATGCGACATGGTCGCGATTGGTCAATTTCAGGTGGCACGAATGGCGCCACGATTGAAATCGTGGTCTTATTCGTGGAGTAATTGTGGTGATCCTATCAGATCGTATCAGATCTTATCACATCTTGAGGGCAATCGTGACGGCAATCGTGACAATCTCGTTGATCGTAGGAAATTTTTGGACCATTCAAAACTTTTATACGATCAATACGATTGCCACGACTGACCTCAAGATCTGAAAAGATCTCATAAGATCTCATAAGATCTGATAGGATCGCCACGATTACTCCACGATTAAGATCACGATTTCAATCGTGGCGTGAATCGTGATAGTGTGAACAAAGCAAAAAATTGAATCATGAATTTGGTTCAAGACCGCCTCCAAGTATCAGGTAGTGAGAAGGGAAGATATGCAATACACGGCGCATCTCAACAGAGCGTGGTGTTCGTCTAGTCCACGATTGATCCCGATCACCACGATTCGTAAGCACGATTAGATGCGATCTCTCGCGCTTTGGTAGGATTTAATGCGATCTGATGGGATGATCACGATTAACAAATTTATCGTGTTGATCGTAGCAAATTTTTAAACCGGCCAAAACTTTCCTACGATCAACACGATTGCCACGACTGACCTCAAGATCCGATACGACCTGATAGGATCGCCACGATTACTCCACGACTTCAGACCACGACTTCAATCGTGTCCTGAATCGTGATAGTGTGAACATAGCATTAGCAGCTGATGCAGAAGTCAAGTGGATACTACCAACAATGTAGGTCCACAGAAGTCTGGCATTGTCTGGGTCCAGTATGTTGGTGATGGTCAGCACTTCAGGGACCTTATTCACGAAGCTCCCGTAACTTACGGGAGTCCGCCAACTATTGTCCTTTTGCGGACAACCTATTGTTCACTATCAGCCTGACAAAGGATTTGCGTACCCTTAAAGTTACGGGAGCTTTGTGAATAAGGTTTCTGACCACAAAAGCAGGTTGTTGATACCCTTGATTTGAAGTCCGGAAACTGATGCTTCTGACTATGATAATGTTGGAGTTGGATCTCACTCAGCCACGTCTCCATGGGTTATCCAAAGTGATTTCATCACCAGATCGAATTTAATTGCCGAATAAATCACTTGAATTATTGCATCTCTGTCCATGCGAAAATCCCATCACTCTTGATTATGAAATATTTATCTGATGATAACGAAATTTAAGGTTTTGGTTAAAATGGTTAATGATTGGAAAACGTCAAAGTTAATTCTGCTGACGGAAACCCTCCCACATCATTCTGCCTGTACTGCTCAACAAGGTTGAGTAGGGAGCGTTATATGAGATGAGGTCCAGGTGTATCGCATGCTTATCTTTTGCACATCAATCATTTATGGGTCTGGAGAGGTGCCCTATTAATAAATGGGCAATCAGATTTCAAACATGGTCGCCAGGTGGCCATCTTAAATTTTGTGTTCTTGCTCCATAACTTGTCAATCGTTTGGTCTTATCAGCTCCATATACATGCAGCTAACGTCATTCAAGATGGCTGCCTCGAGGAAACAGTTTGTGAAGGCAGGGGAGGCCAGATGTTCATTTGTAGGCAAATTCCAACAAGCTGCTTCGTACAAAGACTAAATGGCCCAAATTTTGCCAGTTTCCTTAATAATTAAATGGGGAAACTTGTCTGTTGTCTTCCATGACTCACCGGACAGAAGAGATTGACCCTAGATGCGACTTGCTGTGCTGGACAATACTCTTTGTGTTGAGCCTAAGCCTAAAATGGTGGGCAAGCATGCATGGTAAAAGGTCACTGACGTCAAAATTGAGAAACCCGCATGCCGTTTATCCCGACATGTCGGCGCTGCGAGCGGTGCGACCGAAGCGACGTCATTTTAAGTGTTGATGTTGCGTCATGAAAAAAATCAGCTGAACATTTTTCTACAGGAATATGAGATAAAGACGTTGCTACCTACCATTATCGTCATCCTATCTTTTCATTTTCAGGTAAGAAGCACCGAAAAATGCAGAAATTTTTATTTTCATCGGCTACAAGACGATGTAGATTTTAATGCCAGACGGCCGAAACAAAAGGGTCGATTTCACGCAAGAAATAAATGGAAATAACGTCAGAAACAAGAAACTTCGGTCGCACCGCTCACAGCGCCACGTCGTGACGTTAGTTCCTCCGCGGTTCACCATTGAAGCAGAACATAGCACATCGTGGAGCCCCACGTGCATTGGCTACGTCATAAGACTACACCACGTCATAGTAGTAATGTCACACCCCTTAGGTATAGTCAAGATGAACATAACACAACAGAGTGAGTTATCAGCCAATCTCACGCAACTATACTCTAAGAAAATTTTGTCCGTTCGTATCATACAGTCCAAGATGTACACTCATGGGGAAAAGTAAATGGACAGCACTTTTTCTTGAATATCTTCAAACCAATATTTTTTGTCACTGTGTTCTACTCATCGAGGCCTTTCATAATATATCCTATGATTTCAAGTATTCTATTCGAAATGTAATTTTGCGGCACTTTTATAAAAATTATTTTGCCCATACTTGCAACACCTTCGACAGAGTCCCTTCAACGCAATGGTCATGCTGGTAGATGGTTTGAATTGTTTGTGGGATTGACAGGGTGCCAACAGGTGGTGAATTGGTCAACCACCAGGAATTAAAATGGCCTGTTATGGAAATTGACCCTGCATGACAATCACGACCTTAAGCCAGGACTGAGTTTTCTTCATTCATTGTGAACGAGAAATGACAACACTTGGCTTTCATTCACCATGTTACAACCAATAATGTCACAATCGACCAATAATGTCACAACCGATGATAATGTCACAATTGTGACATTATGAACACCTCATCCAACCAATAATGTCACAACTTGCTAATAATGTCACAACTTTTCCTTACCGATATTAATGTCGCAACATTTTGACCAATAATGTCACAACTTTTCCTCACCGATAATGTCACAACATTTTGACCAATAATGTCACAACCCCAGTAACTAGCGCAGATCATGTTGGGATAATGTGATTGTGATTTTTTTCGCCCCTCCCTCATGGAAGACAAAGAAGTCTGAGCAAAAAAATCCTGCTTTGACCATGAAAGACACCTTAATCATATCTTCACCCCGTAGAAGTTCCCGTGTAATCACTCCCTAGGATTTCCTTACTGGAGGAAACAGTGTCCGAGGGAGTGCCAAATGTACATTTTTAGGGCTCACGAAGCCGCCCCTATGCGTAAACAGAAGTGCTGGCCAGGTCTGTAGAGTTTTTTTCACGTACGTGTAATTTATTAAAGAATCAAAATATGAATACATAAAAATACTTTCTCAAGCATAAAATGATAATATACCAGAAGTCAACTTCCAGAATCTTGCAAATTTTCGACCCCAAGTGGGGGTCTACCTCAGGCACTTTTCAGTAAAGAAACTCCAGAAAAACGTTTCATATTTTGATTCTTTAGGGAGTTTTCGCAAAGCCCCCGAAACGCCAACGCGAACGCCAAACCCATTGTTCGATGCCACGAAGAGACCACCGAACAATAGGATAGACGTTCGCGTTGGCGTTTCGGGGGCTTTGCGAAAACTCTCTATTAATAAATTAGACGTACCGGGTACGTGAAAAAAATCTACAGACATTAGCAAGCACTTCTGTTCGCATAGAGGTGGCTGCATGAACACTCATGTACATTTGGCACCCCCTCGGACACTGTTTCCTCCAGTGAGGAGATCCCAGGGGGTGAAGAAATGATTAAGGTGTCTTTCATGGTCAAAGCAGGATTTTTTTGCTCAGACTTCTTTGTCTTCCATGAGGGAGGGGCGAAAAAAATCACCATCACATTATCCCGACATGATCTGCGCTAGTTACTGGGGTTGTGACATTATTGGTCAAAATGTTGTGACATTATCGGTAAGGAAAAGTTGTGACATTATTGGTCAAAATGTTGTGACATTATCGGTAAGGAAAAGTTGTGACATTATTAGCAAGTTGTGACATTATTGGTTGGATGAGGTGTTCATAATGTCACAATTGTGACATTATCATCGGTTGTGACATTATTGGTCGATTGTGACATTATTGGTTGTAACACACTACCACAACTCATAATAGTGCCAAGGCCCATGTCAAAGGTGTTGCACATTTGTGCAAAAATATTTTGATAAAAGTGCCCCAAAATCACATTTCTACACAGAATAGTTGAAATTATAGGATATTATATTATGAAAGGCCTCGATGAGTAGAACACAGTGATATAAAAATTTTGAATGACGTCATGCAAATAAAAAAGTTGTGAAAAAACATGCCTTTACAAAATTCCTTCTGTCAAATGCGGCTTTCAGCAGAATGTTTCGATGCTGATACCATTATATAGCCAGGAATATATCGGGTTATTAAAAAAAACGTCCCACTTTTGAAAGTTCAATATCTACTGAAGTACCAATAAAACCGAGTATAATGAAACTGCACAAAAATTAAGGCCCACATAAGATGAAGAGATGGTGTGATTGAATTTCATATCAATAACCCTCTTGAGTATGGAATAGCGTCCGGGACAAAAGTGCAAGTCCGAAAGTGCAGTATCAACGATGCACAGTCAATGGCACCACCCGATGACGAAGTGTCGGCACCAGTCAAAACGCTATTCCCAGACAGTATCGCTGTGTTCTGGCACAATATTTTTTAATCCATGGCAAGATGCATTCAAGTACTCTGCAGTTTCGTAAGATTTGGGCAGAATTAGTTTCGGAAGCTCAGATGACAGTGGACAGATCGATCATTGTTTCAAGTATGATTGTTAGAGAAGTTGGAATTTCTCATGCTTGTTACTTCACATTTTGACTTGCGCTTTTGCACTGGACATCATTCCACGCCCAATAAAGATATTCCAAAACTAGAGCACAAGGACGAAACACAAAATGATATAATAACCGAAGTCGTCCTCCAGAAATTTAGCAGCTTTTCGACCCCAACCATGGTCTTCTTTAGGCTGGCACTTTCAATTCGAGCTACCAGAAGTATAATGAAGATATTGGTATGAAATTTACGCCACGAAGTGATCTCAGCATAAGCTTAGTTCTTGTACAATTCTGTGTGCTATACCAGGACATATTACAGTTTAATTCTTTTTTCTGATAGTACCACTGAGACTGAGTCTGCATTTATGATACTGCACAACTGGACATGTATTTTTGTACCGGTGTGATATTATCAGATGCACCCTCTGTTGAGTGCCCGGTGGGGCATCCTATAACAGAAAAATCTGTTATAGGATGCCCCGGGGGCATTTAGTTTTACTAAGAGATGATTTTAAATGCACCCCCGGGCACTCGGTTACAACCTTACTTTGTGAACATTGTTACAGAATGCCCCCTCCGCCACCACTAAATGACTGTTGGTACGAGGTTCAGCGATGTATACGAGGTTTAATAGTCTTGGAAATACAAGTAGCCTAGACGGAATATTCAATGCCGTTCAGCTCTCAAACATGTCAAAGGGTAGTATCGTGGTCCTTAACAAGCTAAACAGCAGTAAGTTGCACTACTTACTGCAGTTTAGCTTGGGACGCTGTCAGATATGGGTAGAAGGCTTGTATTGGAGATACTGCACTTTTAGTACCCTAATATTTTGCCAGATGATGGCCTGATTGACTCATTCAGTGTTTTAAATGATAGAATAGAATCTATTAAAGGCAACAAGCATGATATCTCAATTTCGCCAAAATTGGAGTTACTGCAGTTTAGCTTGGGAGGGCAGTAGGCCTATATTTTACCATGATTGTATTTTTGTCGATCAAACGGTTGAAGGCGTCACGCTTTGCCTCGGGGGTTAGGGTAACGTTGTCTTAGGGGTTAGGGTTACGTTGCTTTAGGGGTTAGTATTACGTCGTTTTAGGGGTTAGGGTTACGTTGCTTTAGGGGTTAGGGTTACGTTGTTTTAGGGGTTAGGGTTAACGTTGTTCTAAGGGTTAGGGTTACGTTTGGTGGTAGGATTGAGGTTTGGGGTTTGGGTTGAGGCAAGGGTTGGGATTGGTGAACGGTTACTTTGGGCTGAGGCGTTTAATTTTTTATTGAACATATATTTTATTTCATCAGAAAAACTCAGTACAATAAATTCAACAGGGGATTCTCATTGTTAAAGCAAACATTTTATGATCTAGATGTTGTCACACCGCTCCCATGGGACAAAAGACGGATGAAACGGGCCAAAAAAACCAAATTAAAAAAAATATCATCTGAGTTTTATCCAAGTATTCCAACGCGAAACTTAGTTTCGTATATACATGTAATGCTAGAGTTCATCATTGTCATAAAGAGTCAAAATACATGGATATGAAACAGCATTTAGATAGAACGCCCGCGCAGGGTCTGGAACCCACACCAGCAAGCAACCATCTGAAAGGAAAGAAATGATTAGTACACACGCCTCGGCTCGTACGCCCAATGGGGCAAGCTGGCAGCCGACAGATTTTCCCATCTTTTGAGCTTACCTGTGACTTATATCACACACTGAACATGGGCTCTGAAGTGTAACGACAAGCACGACTGCCCTTGAAATGACAGGGGGCATCCTGTAATGGGGTGCATTTTGGTCTATCATGGCTGTAATATTATTAAATGCACCCCTTCCTCAAATGCCCGGGGGTGCATTCTATAACGGCCTTCGGCCGTTATAGAATGCCCGTAGGGCATTCTGTAACGGGGTGCATTTAATAATATTACACCGGTGTAACGTCGATCAGTGTTCCCCGTATTTCTGTGTTTTTCTTATTGTTTCCCTCCTGACGGATTAAGCGGCAACTAACCCAACAATAACCATTCTAGGCCGCGTCTGTTGTTCGGGAACACTGAGCTACAGAAACACTCACAGATGTTACACCGGTACTGGATATTATACCAAACTCAGGAGGGATATTGAGATGAAATTCATATGCTCTCCTTATCTTATCATATCCTTCATTTTAGTGCAGTTTAATTGTATTCGGTTTAACACTTCAGAAGATATTGACATTTGAAAAGTGGGACGTTTTTTTAATAACCCGATATATGTTTAGACCAACTTTCGGTACCCTATTGTTTTGGAGATATTCAAGAAAAACTGCTGTCCATTTACTTTTTGCCACGAGTGTACGTGAAACACTGACACAAATTGTGCAGCAAATCCCCAGCGTAGTTATCCAAGCCTCTAGTTCATTTCAAAAAAGGCATGGTCAATCAGCGTATTACGTTTTAGGGGTATGATGATGTCTCGGGAGTTCCGTATCAATTTTGTTTGTGATCAGATTTCTAATATGGCCGCCAGCCACCCATCTTGGATGTTGCATTCCATTCCTTACCTAGAGAACTGCTTGCTCAATCGTCTTGATATTCAAGAGGTGTAGTTTTGGGATCAGAGGAGGTGGCCAATCGATTTTGGTTTGATCCAAAGTCCTGTAAGGGCACCGCCTTTCCTGACCCAAATTAGTGCACGCCAAACTCGACATATTGCTGATCAGCTAGCAGCAGCCTTAGCAAAGCCCGGTGTAACGTTTTTGAGCGTTCCCATCTGCGAGTGTTCCCCTGCTATTGTCAGACGGAAAAGCCGCGACTCGACAATGGAGGACACAGAGAGAAACGTGTCGATCTATCTGCCAGTGTTTCCAGAACAATAAGGGGAACACTGGCACACGGAAACACTGAAAAACTTTACACCTGTATTGCCACTTTTGTCGACAGCCGGCGCCACCATCGCCCTATGCGCCACTCTCCCACCCAGGGACTAACTACGTCGTCGGTGAATGGACCCAATGGACGACCTACATTTTGTAGTGGGTTTTTGTAGTCTATTTTGCTGCCGCTAGATGGCTCCTTCTATGTCGGCAGTCAAAATATCGGTCAGAGATCGCGTACCATTCTCCTTTAAGTCGTTTTCCCCTGTTTGAAATTAGATCTAGCAGTTAGCAAAGCATGGAAGAATGTAACCAAACAACTGCCTTGGGAGTGGGAGTGGGAGCGTCCTCTGCGAGTTATGCTAATTGTCTTACGCACCAAGTTATAATTTGTGTTCATTCGGGGCTGGTTGCAATCAAAGTTGATGTCAGTAATGTTTTATCTCATCTACAAGTTGCGCGGTTCACCATTTCTTGTACAACTTTCTTGGTATCCTCCCTGTATTGTTTGCCTCCACCAACACAATACAGGTAAAAATTTATGCAATAGTTTAAAGCCCACCAGTCGAACAGAATCCAATCTATTATATTGTACCTCATATTCCAGTACCAATTACGCATATCATAAATTTCTGAAACCTGGGGAATATCCATGATTACGTAGAAAATCCTGAGGGGTAGTGATGTCACTACATATGCGACTGATACAAAAATTAACATTCGTGTAAGGAACCGTGTATCCTTTTCTTGAGCTCCTTCTTTTTGTGGCATTTGTGATATTTTTGTCCTCTTATCAGCAGCTTTCCTTATGGTCATAATTATCATGATATTACTAAATGATATAATTATGAATGGAAACAATGTTCCAAATGCAAACTGGAAACCAGAGGCAAGATATTCGAAGTATTTGTGCCCTGGAACATTGATAATGAGAACAATTCCACCTAAAAAAGCATGCACCGAAATGTGAGAAAATGTCAGGGTCGATAGGTTTCTTCTTTTGTCAAGATTGGCCAATGTTGCTTGTAATTGATATTAAAAGATACATGTTTAGAGAACAACAGTTTCTCAGTTTTCATGAAGGAAATTTGGTTTCTGTTGCGTTAACCACTTCAGTACTGAAGCGTTTTGAGTTATTTGCGCTATGTGACCGCAGTCTGCGCATTATTATGCATGTAAGTATGACCTAATGAAATCCATTTTAGTACACAACACCGGTGCATTAATGCAGCTATCAACTTCGGGCACAGACCCCCCCCCCCCGCCTCCTCAGTCCACGACGTTCACTCGACGGGAAAATTCGTCAAGTCCCCAGTTCTATTTGTCGAATGCCCCCGAATAGATTTTCCTAAGAAGTCGAATTCGCACGAGAGGCTCGAATAATCCGACGGCGCAACTAGGAGTGTCTCGGGTTCCCGACATCGATGAATGATGACTCCGCACCCGCACCGTGTGACTGATGAATTGACCAACATCACGCTCTCTCCTCGTGGAGGTGAAAAAGTAGCACCAATAAGACAGGTCTCATCGACCAGTTTTGGATGCATGGATTAGGGTCTATATACATGTACTAGGCGTTATTACCTGTCATGGGGAGGTGAAATACCTTGCACTCCAGGTCATATTTATCTTTTATTATTTTCTTCCACTGGCATTAGCTGCAAAGATGTTCTGACGAGTTGGAAGCGAGTGCCCTAACGAGTGCTTCCATGCTTCGTGTGTTGTTGGGTTCCTGAATAGTGAGTACTCCACTATGGCTTTAATGTCATTCAGTTAAGGCAACGTGGGGTAATAGTAGCCCCCGGGTAATAGTAGCCCCTAGCCTGGATAAAGCTCAGGACACTGACCTTATCATTGGACCCAAGAACTGGGATTTGTACAGGAGAATGGGACCCAATGTACAGCTAACTTGTGGGATTTACACCCCATAAATGTTTTACCAACAGATAGAAACATGGTGCCGTAATTCCTAGGGGCTACTATTACCCGGGGGCTACTATTACCCCACTTTGCCTTATAATCCCCCGTCTTTGAAAACGTGGCCACGGGTGGATAAATGTCGAGTCACCGGCCTGTGAAATCTGCACAAACGTCGAGTTGGTGTCGAGTGCATGAAGGGGGGGGGGGTCCGTGCCTGAAGTTGATAGCTGCATAAGACCGCCGTACAAATACATTTTTTCCCAACGAAATGTTTTGTAGGAATCTGTTTTACAGTATATGATGGGGAAAATCGTCCTATTTTTGTCGTACCGGTATAGCAAAAAATTCACTGATAGTTTCTCTCCTATTTTTCTTGTACAATAAATGCTATAGGAAATAATTCCTATCGTGTGCGCTCTGGTCGCAAATTTTTGTACAACTGACGCTTTGCGCCTCTTTGTCCGCATGTACATGTAATATGTCAATCGTAAAATAGGACCCGATGACGGGGTCTTATTTTTCGTCATACACAATAAAATTTACACGGCAACGTAGTATTCCCTCGGTAATAAATGGGATTATCTACGGCGGGATGCGAAATATTTCGTTCCAATAAAATTGGATGAGAAATCTTACCAAATATTTCGTAGGAGAAAATGCATCGTGTATGGCGGCCTTTGTAATGTGACGCCCTAGTGTCATGCCCTCATGGACCATTGTGGGGCTAATGATGCGTTCTTTAGTTTTGCAAGCCAAACCAAAAAATCCCATTGTGCAATATTGTGCCTAAATAAGACTTGTTAGTGGCTTCCAATACGCTAGGTCGCTTGTTGCGTTTAATCCCTAAACTTTGGGATTTGTCCCCTGACATAAATATGTTGGTGGATAAAAATCTCAAATTGTAGTCTGCAAAACTGACATGGGGGCAAGTCCACGGTAAAATTCAGGATATTTTTTTACTTGTTGAGTGCAGCCTGTGCAACTCATGGCACCAAAGGACCATTAAGTACACTGCATCATGTCAGGCTTGTGTCCTTCTGTGCCCCTGGTGTGAATTAAATTCATTGTGATTCATAATTAGTGCACTGTTTGCTAATTAGTTGCGTCACGGACTTGACCCGTGCGATTTTACGTCCGTGACGCAACTAATGAGCAAACAGTGCACTAATTATGAATCACAGCGAACTTAGTTCATACCAGGGGCATAGAAAGATACAAGCCTGACATGATGCAGGGTATTACATCTTTCTGTGGTTCCAAAATTTGCAGAAACAGCACTGAATAAGTGAAAACATGTCACGTCCGTGACCGCGTGGAATTTTCCATGGGCAAAACTGTCCAGACATACATGACAACCAAGGTGTGGACTAAGCTGGCAGCCTGTGGTATTTTGATGTTTAGATATCAGTTATCCCATCAAATATACTCAGAAGCAATTCGTGTGACGAGCTCAGCTGGCAGGACAGGTGATTTGCTCAATGATAGAGTTAGGAAACAGAAAATTCTTGGTCCAATCTCCGGATGATGCGACCTCCCTTTCTTTTCAGGAATGAATTAATCTAAAAGTACACGATCGAAATGGCATGGACCAAGCAGTAGATCTCATGAATCAATCGTGGCAAGTCGGAATTCTACGTACATGTGTTTTAGACCCCCAGGACCGCTCAAAACAACCTCGTACAAACTCCCATCAGAAATAATACCAACAGCATCCGGAAAGAAAGGCAAAAATACACACTGGTCAGCAGAAAAAAACACAACCTCCAAAGACTCTCGGAACTTAAGGGTTATGAAAAGCCAATCGAAATCTCGAATTTTTGGCGCAAAAAATCTGACTAACTGCACACTGAATTGAGAAAATAAGGTTTCGGGCACCTTCTTATGACGGTTCCCGAGGGCCCCCGAGTCTTATTTTCCCAATTTTTTGTGCACTTCGTGCATTTTTCGCGTCAAAAATTCGAGATTTTGAGTAACGTTACACCCTCATCGCGAGGGAAACCATATACCGATTCGAACAAATCCCGCAAAGTTCGACTGATGCACAGTTAGAACAGTTCATTATAAATGAATGATAAAAATGTATTGCTAATTACACATACAAATGTCCTCAGAATTAGAGTACGGTAATTATAATCCTAGCAACCTGGCGGCGATAGGGTTCACAAGCAATGACAAGGTGACTTCAGGGGTGGCGACTCAGCCTCATTCCCTTAGGCTTTAGCGGAGCAGCATAATTAGTGCAATAACATTTACGCAATATATAGATCTACTACCTGCGCACTGCGTACGTATATCTACATACCGCAGTAAACCAATTCACCCATTCACCGCGAATAAAGTGATAGCCCTACGCGCCAAATAGAGACCCCATTGCAGGGTAACCTCGAAATCTGCCGGGTGACTACAAAACAAAGATTGAAGACCGGTACAAAACGAGGATTGAAGACCCAGTACAAAATGAAGATCTACTATAGTACGAAATGAAGACCCAGTACAAAATGAAGATACAAAATGAAGACCCAGTACAAATTGAAGATCTACTATAGTACAAAATGAAGATCTACTATTAGTACAAAATGAAGACCCAGTACAAACTGATGATCTACTATAGTACAAAATGAAGACCCCCTCAAAAATCTGCCTAAATATTGTTGGATCGACTTCAAACTTTTGTGACCCGAAACTCACCCCAGGGGGACACTTTCCACAGATTTTCAGCCAATTCTGACTTTGCCGTCACCATACCTCAACCATTTCGCAAATACTGCATACAAATTGAAGATCTACTATAGTACAAAATGAAGACCCCCTAAAAAATCTACCTAAATATTGTTCGATCGACTTCAAGTTTTTGTGACCCGAAACTCATCCCAAGGGGACACTTTTCACAGATTTTCAAACAACTCCGACTTTGCCATCACCATATTTTCAAATTACAGGTCCAGTCCAAACCGACGGTACATATGATAATGTCCTTAACGTTTCAGGGGTGATGATGCAACTGATGTTTAACTATTTTCTATCACTCACTGGCGGGAAGTCCTTCTGGTACCTGTTGTATGCTACCATGCTGAAAATCTGTGGAAAGTGTCCCCCTGGGATGAGTTTCGGGTCACAAAAGTTTGAAGTCGATCGAACAATATTTAGGTAGATTTTTGAGGGGGGTCTTCATTTTGTATTATAGTAGATCTTCAATTGAATTTGTGTTATGCAGTATTTGCGAAATGGTTGAGGTATGGTGACGGCAAAATCAGAATTGGCTGAGAATCTGTGGAAAGTGTCCCCCTGGGATGAGTTTCGGGTCACAAAAATTTGAAGTCGATCGAACAATATTTAGGTAGATTTTTGAGCGGGTCTTCATTTTGTACTATAGTATATCTTCAATTTGTATGTAGTAGTTGCGAAATGGTTGAGGTATGGTGACGGCAAAATCAGAATTGGCTGAGAATCTGTGGAAAGTGTCCCCTTGGGATGAGTTTCGGGTCACAAAAGTTTGAAGTCGAGCGAACAATATTTAGGCAGATTTTTGAGGGGGTCTTCATTTTGTACTATAGTAGATCTTCAATTTGTACGGTGTCTTCATTTTGTACTATAGTAGATCTTCATTTGTACTGGTCTTCAATCTTCAATCTTCGTTTTGTAGTCACCCAAATCTGCCTATATAATTCCACGTCAACGTCAACTTCAGCCATTTCACCAACTCATCATAGAAAGGCAAAATTGTTAGGATTTATAAATTCTAAAATACAACCGACATCATATTCCACTACTTTCTAACAATGTTATCGTTTTGAAACCGACATACCATCTAAAATCATCCGAAAAAACTCTGTAAAAAAATTCACAGCATCTCTGTTCGAAAATCCTCACACAATTAAAACAACCATACTACAATATGGCTTCATGCCAAATTTCAAACCCAATGCGCCTTCAACAACTGAGATATAGCTGAAAATATTGCCAGACATACACAGGCATGCCAGACAGTGTTGAAAATAAGGGTCACCTTGTGAACATTTACCAAGTATTTCAGTTACATTTAAGCTATTGCTTAAAGATAATTATATATTTAAGCATATTTGAGCAATACTTAAATGTCCTTAAATTTGACTTTTCGTCCATTGGCAAGAAATCCAGCACAACAAAAGTACACATATATCCAGTATCTCGATATCTAATCATTAGATATGATGCTCTCGTGCAACAGGGACTCTTTTTGACCCTTTGATCACACATAGTCATGTGACCCAACAATGAATTCACTTTAGACCTGATGAGGACCTGGGGAGGTCGAAATCGATCGTTTGTATACCGTAGAGTCGGTTCTATAACATCAATGCACTATATGCCGAAGTGCCGCCCCCAGTTCATTATTATGTGAGAGGCCTGTTTCCCGCCTGCATTGATTGACCAATGGCGCACAGGAGAAGGCCTGGTCAGTTTCTTGCGAATAAGACATGAGGTGGTGGGATATCACTAGGCCTATGTTGTCAGTCAAATGCCGCATTATACAACTTGTATCAATAAAGAATGCACTCATACACGCAAAATCCTAAGCTTTTGTCAACCACTGACAACAGAGCCGTGGAATTCTTGAATGCATGGTGAAATGGATCTCTATTCCATGAAACACAATTCGTAAACTAGCGCCTAGTACTGACGGCCTATTCAAATCCCCGTCACGAATGCCAGTCTTGACCAACATTTGACCACTACGTAGTAAAATGGGCATGGCTAATCTTGAATTATGGATTGATGTTAAAGAACCGACTCTACGGTATGTGTAAATATGAGTTTCAAGCAAAAGTGAAAGTATTTGAATGTCGTCGTTGCTGTTGTTTTCTGGCTATACAGAGTCTGATCACGTGTCAAAACCTGGCCTACGCAATTATTCAGGTGGCGTTAGGGCCACTGGAAAGACGAAATGTGTTCCCGCATTAGCAGGGGCCGTTGGTATGGCGAAATGTCTGGTCATATTACACAAAGAATTGAACAACGTACTATCCTGGGAAAGTCTGGAAATTTCTCTGCCGACCGCCAAGAAACTACGATAGCACTAAAGCCCAGGGCCGACCGCACAGAAAGTCCGATAGTGCTACCGGTGCCTATCGGCAGTAGTTATAACGCATTTCCCCATTAACTAAACCGCCGATAGGCACCGAAAGCACTATCGGACTTTCTGTGCGGTCGGCCCAGGTCACACTGTGGCGACTTTAGGCGGGCGAATCCCCGCGAACTAGAATGAAATGGTCCATGGACCATGTGCTCACCTCTTTGGACATAATAGTGACAGAGAGAGGTATGTTCATGGTCCATGGACCATTTCATTCTAGTTCGCGGGGATTCGCCCGCCTAAGTCGCCACAGTGTGACCTAAGCTTAACAGGGCCTAACAGAGAAATTCTGTAATGGTAAAAGGCATTGCATACTTCGCTGTTAGGTCCTGTTAGTGCTATCGGAGTTTCTTGGCGGTCGGCACTGATCTGTTATCACAAAACTTTAGAGGTCAGAAATACTTTGATGGTGGAAATGGGTGGCAACATGAAAAGGACTGCAAATCAGGGTTTAATTTTTCAAGTGCAAAACTCCGCAACAAAAGTTTGTTCTTTTAAAAGAAAATGATTTCCTTTTGAGAAAAAGAATCTTCCTTGAAAAGAAAATGGACGTACCTGTCACGACATCTTTTGGAATTCTCATGGTCAAGAAAATATTTAAATTCAGCAATATGACCGTAATAGCTGATAATGTAACTATCTTTCTTGCCCGAACTGTAGAGCACATGGTTAGTGCCAACATTGGATATCTCACGGCAGTAAGGCGATCTATAGACATTCCAACTAGGAACCAACCAGACATCATTCCAAAGGTGTAGAGATTATACCATATGAATCTGAAAATGTTGGAGAGTGATCAGTCCCTGTAAAACAATGTTGTGATGAAACATGGCGAGTAAACGTGAATTTCGGAGGTCGCATTACGAATGAATAGGAACTTGCCTACAACACCGCAACTAGAAATATAGAGCATCTTCAGTCAGCACCATGCCTCTGCTTGCCTGGGAGGCCCAATTTCAGCAGGGCTTTGTGTGGAGTGTATGAAGAGGAACGAGACCAAAGCCCTGCTGTGGGAGGATGGCTCAGCACCGGATCCAGGATTGACACAAAGGGGGGGGGATGTAGCTCGCCGGAGGCGGTGAGCACCAAAATCGCGAAATAATGTGCGAAGCCCAAACGGGGTGGGGTGGGGTGACAATTTAAGTGTTTTAGATTTTCCCCGCATCTGAGAGCAAAATACTCGAGTTTCTATCTGATTAAATCTTTTCTTGCTAGTTACACCTGAACGAGAAATCCGGGTTTCTTCTGGTTCGAACTCAGTAGTGGGTTTCTCCAATAGAGTACTTACACTACATATCCAATTAATACGAAACCCAACAACAGGTGTCACTCTCAAAAGTGAATTCGAAGATAACATCCGTGGGTCACTCAGTGTAATAACACAATAATGTAACTATTGCAACACGATCTGTTGCCGGTGTGAAAGGAATCCAAGTCCCCCTGGAATCAAGGCCCGGTCTTATTATTCAGCGAGGAATTGGAATATATGGCTAGAGAGACCATGACCATTCGAATATAACTTTACAATAGCGGGCTATTGTTTGGAGGACCTGTATTCCTGGGACGATGAATGATTCCTATCACACCTGGTCTAGAACTAAGATAATTGCGCGTACACCTGAAGTAGAATCCCACGTCAAGTCTGGACTCTATCAGGACCCACTCATGTCATCCGGGTGTAGCAATAGTCCTGACTTTGTAGACCTGGACCGGTATTCATAAAAATTCTTGTCTTTAGACCTCTTAAGTCAAGTGTTGTCCACTAAGCTATTAACGCAAATGGCTCGCGGTGTTTGTTTTGATTCAGTTGGGGCGCCATGACAGTTGGTCCTCAATATCAAGCACCATTTGGAGAAAAAGGCGAAAAAAGGATTTTAGTTTAAAGGGAAATGCATTACACAGCCAAACTTCGGAGGCGTATTCTGCAAAATCTGCCGCTTCAAAATCAATGTGAATTGCATAAAATGTCATTTTGACCGACTAAATTTGAAAATGACATTAACCCATTTTAACAAATTTTTAAAATGGAACCTCGTCCCCAGGTGTACGTTCGCTCTCTATGGGAGGGCCCATCAAAAATCAAAACAAACCCCGCAAGCCATTTGCTTTAAAGCTGACGTGAATGAACAAAAACCACAGCGCCACAGTATGGTGGTCTACAGAAGTGCGAACGCCCTTCGAAGTTTCTCCAGAACATGATAGACTACCGCCTATTTGGTGGCGCCACTGTATTCAATCTCAGGCTTTCAATCGAGACACATCAAGAGATAGTGTCCAAGTGACAGAGCCTGACAGACTTAGTACGATCCGTAGGAACCTGAGTATGAGGTTGGTCAGGGTTCTTTAGTGCTTGNATATATGGTACAATGGCGAAAACTTCGGCATCAACAAATAATACACCACTCGTCTGAGTTTCAGAAACTCCATTTGGTACCATTGCAAACATGTTGCATATAAATCTTATTTGATTTCTTTTGCCATAGTTTCGTTATTTGAATATATTTTCACAGAAATGCAATGTACTTGGTCTGAGCAGTAATACATGCATGACTTGCGCGATGTGTGTGTATTTGTAGAAAGAATATTTAATTGATTACGGTAATTATGGCCAAAGGAATAAAATAAGAATTTTCCTCAACGTATATGTAATGATATCTGATGACGTTGATGTACGTCAAATGAGTGTTGTATTGTTTTTGAATGCATAAATGTTTTCAACTGGTGCTTGGATAACACCATAAATGTCAACAAGAAGTGAATACTACAGAATGGAGATCAACTTTCCTCTCTGGTTCCGAAAGAACATAACGCCTTCGACCTGCTGACGTCATTGGGACGCCATCGTTCGATGTTACTCCATTGACTGACTCATGGAGAATACAGTGGCGCCACCAAATATGCTGGTAGTCTATCAGGTTCTGCAGGTGCTTTGAAAGTGCCTTATGGTCGTTTGTATTTCTCTTGACCACCACCGTGGCGTGGTGGTCTTTTTCAAAGCTGGAATCTCCAGTTTTTGTTCATTCAGGTCAGCTTTAAGTTAAGACTGCCTTGGAGGTGACTCTAATATAAAGGGTGATTATGAGCGGTCCACACAACTTAAGGAGCATACTGAATTCCACTTGTTCAGACCCTTTATACTTAAAGGAGCACGGTATTGCCACTTTTTCTCGACAGCCGGCGCCACCGCGCCACTCTCCAACCCAAGGGTCTGACTACGTCTTGGCGAATAACCCGATTTTCTGCGTACATTTTGTAATGCATTTTTGTAGTTCGTCTTACTGCCGCTAGGTGGCTCCCTCTACGTCGGCAGTCAAATAACGCATTTGAGATCCGATACCGTGCTCCTTTAAGGTGGCGGTGGAGATAAGCCCGGCGTATTTTCCCGCTGAATATGGAAATGATTTGAATGAATTTATTCATAGCCTCAACCGCAGTCNCCCGCCTTTGCCGCTGCACTCCCGCAGCGCTCACTCCGCGGGAGTGGAGCGGCAAGACTCGGCGTGTAGGGAGGGGGAGGGAGCAAGCGTTCGTGATGCACCGAACGATAAACGAGGCCTACTTCACTTTTTATTGGGCAACTGACAGAAGGACAAATATATTATATTTTTGATTGAAAAGATCGTGATAAGCCCAGAAAACGAAAGTAAAGACGCAGTTCCTGTGCGAAAAACACAATAGGACAGTCCTTTATTGTGTAGGGCCTACGTTTCCCGCTGAAAGTTCCGAAGTTAAAACTCTCTGGAATCATTTTATCTGTTTATTTGTTTTGGACGTAGGTAAACATTCCTGCACATACCATCGATATGAAAAATCTCAAGGCTCTTCCGTATCATTTATAGGATACCGAAATCATGCCGTTCATATATTTCTGTCCACTACACCGTACGGCAAAGGTTCGGATGCGGAATGTAGATAAACCAGACAGCACCATGATAGCTAGGTCTACCTGCAGTGCTCAACCTCAATCGCCAGGTGAAGCATTCAAGCAGTTCTGTTCTGGTCGAGGTAGGTTGGGATATCGCGAGAAAAAACACCGGTTATGCAGGCATGGCGCAAACATAACATGGGAAAAATGGGATTTTCCAGTGATAAGGCCAAGAATGACGCCAGCCTGAAAACTTTCAACCATTCAAAACTTTTTCACATCGATTCTTTGCGTTATTCAGCCTTTAAATCACTTACCAGCCATGATGGGAGTATGACGGTTTCTCTAGCCAACCTGCAAAGACAAAACGACAACTGCTTTTCGGTTGGCCCTATAGTGAACTACGTTGTGATGGGTCTGCAAGCATGTTCTAACTATTTTTTAAAGTCCGGCAACATCAAAGCGCGACCCAGTGGAATGCGGAAGTCAGGAAATGAGACAGGAATTTGCTGTTTTCTATGCATTCGTGACTATTGGGCATCACTAAAGTCTCTTTATAAAGCGGGGTTCATTGGCACACGGATTTTGTCCGATTTAGGTCCGCAAAAAATCTACCAAATTGACTTTTGCGTTGTCGTATCTCGAAAACTAGGGGCAAACGGACTGAAAACGGACCGGATCCGTGCGCCAATGAACCCCGCTTAAAAAGCCAAGCGCATTTGCGACAAAACTCTAAAAACAAAACGCATTGAGTTTTGCCGCAAATGTGCGCGTTGTCAGACTTTACGTAAAATTAGGACTAGGCCCTATTCGACCTTCGTTGTACACTTTACCTTTCCCAGACTCTCCCACACTTAAACTGAGAACCGTCATATTTTTAGATGGTACCGTGCAATATGCATCCGCCTGAGATCGTCAGAGAGTGGAGTTTGGTACGTAGATAACGAGCAGGTATAAGGCGTACTGTACGTGAACATGATGAATACCGCTTGCAGCCGACAAGGACTATCAAAGGTACGAATCTTCTACATGTACATGTAATTGCTACGTCTGTCATCGAAGTCTCGCAAAAATTCACTGGGCGGTTTTTACAGTTTATCAGCTTCGTCACGTCTTGTGGCAAGCTTGCACTTTCGAATAGAAGGTATAGGCCTACCTTAACGTAGGCCTTCTCCTCCGACGCGGTATCATTCTCAAATCGAATGCGAATCGAAGCTACAAGCAAAGTTCTATCATTCTCGAACCGAATCATAGTGAAAACTGCAATCGACGAGCTATATATTCTCGGGGGTGCTACCATTCGTGACGTGAAATGATCAGCGTATATCAATTTCAAGGCACAAAATGTTGATTAGTATCGCATTATATCGAGCGATAGAGGTCATAAATGATCGATAGCATCATCTGCGATTAGCCATCTTATTGTCTTCATCCGATTATTTCCGACAGGGATCAGCTGAGGGTCGGTAAATTCATCAAAGTTTTGGAAGAATGACGACTACTATATCATCCTTAATATTCCCTGTAGGCGTCTTCGAAGGGTAAACTTTCGACCCAAGTTGTTTACCGCAACTCTCCAATCAAGGCCAGGCTGCAGACAGCAACGCTCTATGTTGCCGAGTTTGCAGAAAAACCTGTCGCTTAAAATAGCAAGCTGGTATGATTCACAGGAAATGCACAGGCAGAAAGGCATTTATAGGGAAACGCTCAGACACGTTGTGTGCAAAAAGCCTGATTTAAGGCTGATATTTAAGAATAAGCAGCGAATTTCATAGGAAATTGCACTTTCCGCTGTCTACATTTCAGGCTAAAGCCCTAGGCTCCTATATCACTAATTCACTGTTCCTGCTCGATTGTACCTTGGCATCCGCAGCAATATAAATTCACGAAGAAAAAGCTTCCCAGTCGGCCTGATTATTGCCGACAATCGTGTAGCCAGGTAGGCCTACTGCACGAAAGCAGCTGCGAGGCGCTGTCGTTGCTTGCAATGAGGGAAACGCGACGAGGACACCCCGCGACGTCTGCTGTCGCTGTGTCCATGTATGCCTACAGCAAAGGACGGACAAGGAATCGAACTCGTGACGTTACTGACAATGATCTTGCACTTCACCATTCTGACTGCTTGTCACGTCAACTGCTCATTCTGGCACACCAGCAGTATCCATATATCGACCCCACCCTGACGCCTGCTTTTGAATAGCAGCTTGTGCCAGCAGCAGGCCAATAATGCAAGACAAAGCAACATACCAAACGGGAAAAGGTGACCGACCCGGTGACTGGCAAAGAAATTATAATGGCCGTTCCAATTATCTTAGGAAAGAATTACAACGATAGGCATACCAGGTCACTTTGTATAGTATGGCTACACTATTGACTACTCACAGTACTATGGAAACATACCATGATTTATATATAAATCGAACTTGCGATAGCATACAGATCGATAAACAGAAATCTACCGCACCTACCTGGAAATGTTAAGCCAGCGGATGCCTCGAGAGAAGTGAACCACACCCGTCGGTTGAGCTACGATATCGCGTGAAGCAGCGAGACTNCAACTTCTTCCTCAACCTCTTCCACTTCTTCCTCCTGAACCTCCTCAACTTCTTCAGCACTTGCATTCTCCTCATCGCCTTCCTCTGCCTGTTGCTCATCCCCCTCCTCCTCACTCGCAACTTGATCTTCATCTGCATCTTCTTGACATTCTTCTTCTCCTCCATCTTCCTCAACATGCTCTTCTTCCATTTGATCATCTTCTTGCTCAGCTATCTCCTCTGCTTCAGAACTTTCCCCAGCATTTCCTTCAGCATCTTCCTCAATTCGTTCCACCTCTTGTTCCCCCTCCCCACAATCATCTGCTTCCATATCCTCCTCAAAATGCTCTTGGGCTTCTTCCTCATCCTGATTACTACCGGCCATTTGTTCTTGCTCTCCCATCTCTTCATATGCCTCATTACCCTCCTCATGAATATCAACATCTTGTTCACCTCCTTCATGATTGCTCCCAGCCTCAACCTCACTCTTGGCTTCCTCTTCACCACTTTCAACCTCCTGATCACTTTGAGCTTCACCACTCTGCACTTCATGATCACTTTCCTGACCACTTTCTTCGGCATTTTCATCTCTCTCCTCATCATTTCCTCGCCACTTTGCTCTCCTTCTTCATCTTCTTGAGCACTCCTTTGTTCACTCTCACTCCCACTTGCAGCATCTTCAACCTGCTCCTGAGCTTCCTGATTGCACTCCTCTGCCTCCTCCTCCTCTTCCTCCTCTCCATCTTCCTCATTTTCCTCTTCTTCCTCATTCTCCTCTCCACTCTCTCCTTCCTCACCATTATTCCCATCATCTCCATCCTCTCCGCCTGAACCTTCATCGCCAGCCTCTTCATTTTCATCTGCATCATCTCCGCCATCTCCACCAGCATCTCCACCCTGAGACCCACCTTCCTCACCACTACCACTCTCATCTCCACTACCACTACCACTCTCCTCCATCTCTTCACCATGACCTATATCATCGCTGCCTTCGCCATCTCGGACATTTGCATCACTTTCATCAATCTCATCAAAATGGGTCTGTCGGATCCCAGAGAGGACTTCTTGACCCTGACCATTCGTTTCATTTTTTTGTCTAACCATTTCAGCATCGGCGACATTTACTTCAGGATTATGAGACCTTCTTTCTTTTTGTCTTCTTGGAACTGTTTCATTGGAACGTTTCTCTGGCTTTGGTTTTTTTGCCTCCAAAGAACCTGCAACAAGAAGATATACATGTAATTGTATCTAATGGGTTCTAAAATTGCGAATAAAACTGCACAGCGAAAAATCTCAGGAATCTCTTTCCAAGAAATGTAAGCCTGCACTTGTTACATCTTCTTTTATGGTCCAGTGGTTGGTATGTTAGGCAAAGTCCAGCAGGGTCAGTACTTGGATGGGTGACTGGCGCATACCACACCATCAACCAGAATGGCATTTCAATCCAGTGAAAGAACAGAAAAGACAAAGAAACAGAGTGAGATTTGCTATCAACAGGCACTGACACATTCACTTACCATCTCTCTTGATCGTAAAGTCATTACTCTTCATATACAGTGTGTTCTGCTCCTGCATTATGCTGCCCAGCAGGTCAAAGGTTGAGGTAGTCTCGGCAGGCTTAGTGGTGACGACAACTGTTTTCTTCCTGGGAGGGTAACTGCAATGAAAGATCAAGCAGTCATTTGACATGAAGGCATAACAGGCACATCAAGGACTGCGTCCGTGATTTCTTCGGCTCAACTGCTCTCGGATCCAACACCTTCCCAGAATCCCTGCAAGCCGAGTTCTTCACGATTCTTGCAATAAAAGGGGCCAATTCAATCATCTAACTTGGTTTCCAACTCCTGTCCTTTGAGAGCATTGTGAGTTAAGGGACTTGACAATGATGCATGTCTCTCCATACGCCAGGACCCATTTGTTGAAACTGCACTATCTCCGACTATTTGTAGGTGCTACCTCAATGTTACATGCATTGTTTCTTTTGCCAACTGAACCTACACCAAGAAGCATGTTTGCAGGAGTCAAATCATGAGATTGAATTGCTTACATTTTTATATTAGGCAGAGGTCGATGGGACTTGAGAGAAGAGGATGAATATCTCGTGTTAGTCGATGGCATAGCAGATGTACTTGGCTGATTCTCATGATCACTATTGGAAAAGCGAGTGAAAAAATATCAAGAAAGTGGGCCAAAAACTCTGAAAAATTTGGTCTCTGTAGAAATGATTTCCCAAATATTCCACATACTTCAGTAAGGGGTAAGGAAAATGCTCATTAACCTCTGATACGAAGTTACAGGAATTAATGAGCCTCTTTTACCAGTTTTTTTCAGGGTATTTGCAAGTCCGAGCCACCTGCCCTGGCTTTAGCACTGGTCTGCAATGCTGTATCTGAGTTTTGGAGGCATGAACAAATCTTCATCCCAAGTCACTTTATCACTCCAGATCTCCTGGCAACCATTTATCAAACCCAGAATTGTCTACTAACCTGTCATAGATAGGATCCAAACCATACTTGTCACCCATAATAGAAAGAGGCTTGACACCAATGTCCATCTGCTGCAAGGTCCTAGATTTTTCCCCAGCCTTCTTCACAATGGGGATGTGTTTACCAGTTGGGGGTTTCTGGAGGCCCAGGCTTCGTGCAATACGTGACTTCGGGGTGATCATTTTAGGAGGGAGAACAACCTGATATCAAAAACAACAGAGAGGAGAGAATAAGACAGGGTCAGTATTACAATGAGTTTGCTGCAAATGACTATGGATTAGTGTTAACTTGTGTAGGCATAATAGAAAGACTTGCAAATTGTCAATGTGAAAATACCATAACTTAAACCTTAACATAAACGGTGCAAGTTCAACACAAACCTTTTTCTTCCTCTTCCTCCTTCTCTTCCTTTTCTTCCCCCTACCCTTCTTTTTCTTCGCTCCAGAAGAATCTGTTTTCTTCTTCCCCGTAGTCTTCTTCTTTCTCGTTTTACGCTTCTTCCTTCGTCTCCGTGCGGTGCTCCCAACTCTTCTTGTTGCGGGAACACGAGGAGCCGTTTCTTCAACCTCAGACGCCGCCGAGTCGTCAGATTCAGTATCCTAAAAGCAGATTTACTGAGTTACCAGTTGGGCATTCTTAGCATTTGAACATGGGAATGAACCACGTGGTTAATTTGGTCCATTCCACTAAACATCACAAGACCTCCCTTCCAGTCAAAACTGTGCCTCATAATCTTCTCCACAGAAATCAAAATTTCAAACACAACGGGAACATGACCTGATTTGACTAAATGGACGGAAGTCTGTATACCTGTATTCTGCGTCGACGCCGGTCCCTAGCAGCCCTCTCTGTCCTCAGGTCCCGAAGTCGAGCTCTCACACGCTCACTAACAATAGTGCGTGCAATCTGGCGGCGTAGTGCTCCGGCACCAATATCTTCCGGTGGCTGTCGGCCCTCGGCACATTGGAAACAAAACCATTCCTCAACAGGCACCTCATGGAGCGGAGGCTCAAGGCACTCCAAATGAAACCTGGAATAAAAAGATGAAAGATTTTCACAAGACGGCAATTACAGATTGACCATAATCATCTTGTTTTATAGTACAATGGGTCTTAGTTTTATAGTAGGGTCTTAGTTTTATAGCACAATGGGTCTTAGCTTTATAGTGGGGTCTTAGTTTTATAGAGTCTTAGGTCTTAGGGTCTTAGTTTTATAGACACCCGAAATGAGACAGGAATTTGCTGTTTTCTATGCATTCGTGACTATTGGGCATCACTATTAAAAGCCTCTTTATAAAGCGGGGTTCATTGGCACACGGATTTTGTCCGATTTAGGTCCGCAAAAAATCTACCAAATTGACTTTTGCGTTGTCGTATCTCGAAAACTAGGGGCAAACGGACTGAAAACGGACCGGATCCGTGCGGCAATGAACCCCGCTTAAAAAGCCAAGCGCATTTGCGACAAAACTCTAAAAACACAACGCCGTGAGTTTTGCCGCAAATGTGCGCGTTGTCGGACTTTACGTAAAATTAGGACTATTCGACCTTCGTTCCACACTTTACCTTTCCCAGACTCTCCCACACGTAAACTGAGAACCGTCATATTTTTAGATGGTACCGTGCAATATGTATCCGCCTGAGATCGTCAGAGAGTGGAGTTTGGTACGTAGATAACGAGCAGGTATAAGGCGTACTGTACGAGAACATGATGAATACCGCTTGCAGCCGACAAGGACTATCAAAGGTACGAATCTTCTACATGTACATGTAATTGCTACGTCTGTCATCGAAGTCTCGCAAAAAATCACTGGGCGGTTTTTACAGTTAAATTAGCTTCGTCACGTCTTGTGGCAAGCTTGCACTTTCGAATGGAGGTATAGATCTAGGCCTACCGTAACGTAGGCCTTCTCCTCCGACGCGGTATCATTCTCAAATCGAATGCGAATCGAAGCTACAAGCAAAGTTCTATCATTCTCGAACCGAATCAACTGCAATCGACGCACTATATATTCTCGGGGATGCTACGTGAAATGACTATCAGTGTAGATCTATATCAATTTCAAGGCACAAAATGTTGATTAGTATCGCATTATATCGAGCGATAGAGGTCATAAATGATCGATAGCATCATCTGCGATTAGCCTTCTTGTTGTCTTCATCCGATTATTTCCGACAGGGATCAGCTGAGGGTCGGTAAATTCATCAAATTTTCGGAAGAATGACGACTACTATCGTCCTTAATATTCCCTGTAGGCGTCTTCGAAGGGTAAACTTTCGACCCAAGTTGTTTACCGCAACTCTCCAATCAAGGCCAGGCTGTGACAGCAACGCTCTATGTTGCCGAGTTTGCAGAAAAACCTGTCGCTTAAAATAGCAAGCTGGTATGATTCACAGGAAATGCACAGGAAGAAAGGCATTTCTGGGGAAACGCTCAGACACGTTGTGTGCAAAAAGCCTGATTTAAGGCTGATATTTAAGAATAAGCAGTGAATTTTGAGTCAATTCCATAGGAAATTGCACTTTCCGCTGTCTACATTTCAGGCTAAAGCCCTAGGCTCCTATATCACTAATTCACTGTTCCTGCTCGATTATACACAAGCATATACTTTGGCATCCGCAGCAATATAAATTTACGAAGAAAAAGCTTCCCAGTCGGCCTGATTATTGCCGACAATCGTGTAGCCAGGTAGGCCTACTGCACGAAAGCAGCTGCGAGGCGCTTTGCTTGCAATGAGGGAAACGCGACGAGGACACCCCGCGACGTCTGCTGTCGCTGTGTCCATGTATGCCTACAGCAAAGGACGGACAAGGAATCGAACTCGTGACGTTACTGACAATGATCTTGCACTTCACCATTCTGACTGTTTATCACGTCAACTGCTCATTCTGGCACACCAGCAGTATCCATATATCGACCCCACCCTGACGCCTGCTTTTGAATAGCAGCTTGTGCCAGCAGCAGGCCAATAATGCAAGACAAAGCAACATACCAAACGGGAAAAAGCGACCGACCCGGTGACTGGCAAAGACATTATAATGGCCGTTCCAATTATCTCAGGAAAGAATTACAACGATAGGCATACCAGGTCACTTTGTATAGTATGGCTACACTATTGACTACTCACAGTAGTATGGAAACATACCATGATTTATATATAAATCGAACTTGTGATAGCATACAGATCGATAAACAGAAATCTACCGTACCTACCTGGAAATGTTAAGCCAGCGGATGCCTCGAGAGAAGTGAACCACACCCGTCGGTTGAGCTACGATATCGCGTGAAGCAGCGAGACTAAGAGCTCTTGCTACGTTTTGAGACGAGCCACCTGGTATGGATTGATGGGAACATGTTTTGCTGCTATCTTGGGATAAGGCTTGGCTCATTACTAATGGATAATGAAGGACATTTTTCAGCCAGGTAGACTGGTTCCTGGCGGCATGCATAGTCGTCAAGCGTATGCTTATGCCCAGTAGCACGAGAAAGAACCAGTCTAAGGCGACTCCTCAAAACAGGTCGAGCCAGGGTTGTTCAAAACATTACGCGATACTGCAATAATATACACCTGACTTACGTAAAATCATGATTTATTCATACACAAACATAAATTTACAGGACAGATGTTCAGGTATTAAGTTATAGGGTAATTAAGTAATTCCTCAGAAGAACCCCTGTGTATTCTAGAGATCAACAGTTACTATGGTTACGAGATGTAACTAAGAGTTGTTGTGACAAGACAAGGCAGGTAAATATGCCATACTCTGAAGAGAACATTTTTTTTGGTTCAAGGTTGGAGAAAAAGCACCCCCACCCCAAAACACAAGTCACAGCACAATAAGGGCATAATTAGGAACTTTTTCTGCAACATCTCTCAGTAAAGTCTCCTGAACAAGAGGAGAAAGGGCCTGAATTTCTGTCAACACAGTATTCCTGCTTCATGATGCCTGTGCTGAGGCGGGTATCAACTATCACAATGACTTGACAACTAAAAACAAACTGCCAAAGACCTTGTTGCTGTGCCCCTCCCAATTTTTTCAACATGATGAGATATACCCCCTCAATATCAATTTCATGACTGATCACCAACCCGAGCAGGACTCAGACCATGGTGACTGAAACCACAAACTTTTCACGGTAAATATTTTCACACAAATTTACTTCAGAAAAATTTCCTACGTCTATACATGAACACAAACGACTTATTACTAATGATATTTTGAGTTGTATGGAGCACTTTCAACTGTAAGCCAGCCTCAAAGCACTTCACATAATTAACCCAGACTCTCAAAAGATCTCGGTGGGGAACTGAAAGGCGGAGCACTCATCAGCAATCCCTTGATCTTTTCAAAACGGTTGAGAGCACAGAGAGACCACTCAACTGAAGTGCGGAAATACATACAGAGAAAATCATTGCAGAAGTACCCGGAAGATACACATACACATGCACAAAACAGTCACTTTCTCGTAACAGTCCCATTAACTCTGTCATCACACCGGAGAGAGGGAAAGTAAAATATAATGCAATTTCTAAAGTAAGAGCTCAATATGCATTTAACAGGAGCAAACTAAAGATCCTACAGGGTACCGAAGGTTTTGCAAACACAGCTGTACAGTGAACACAGCTCAAGCTGTGGAGTGAACAGAACTACAGCTCTGCTTGTTAAACCCATGACCCCACCTACCACAGCAGCGACTGTAAGCTGTCAACAGCATAAATAGAAACAACATAGGACTAAGTTTATGTAAAAGCAATACATGAGAAGCATTGGCTTCATAAATGCAATTAATTCCTGATACGCTGAGCTTGTATCATGTCAATTTCATAGTGCAAATCGAGATTGCAGAATTATCATTGAGGAATTTTTAATCCACAAGAAATTATGGATTCCTTTTGCAAATGTCCTCAAGACTTGCACCTAGCAAAGAATTTGGCAAATCACGTACATTGTACTTCATGATCAACAGGCCTTTTGAAAAGCACATGATCAGTCCCAATTCATTTCAGTCCCAATTCATTTCACCCAACCAACTAGGCCTCAATTCATTTTATCCAGTGGACTAGGCCTCAATTCATTTTATCAGTCAACTAGACCTCAATTCATTTTATCCAGTCAACTCTTTTAATTCATATCAAAAACATGACTGAAATATTTGGCCCTGATATTTTGAAACCAGACAACGGTATAACATACTAACATCAAAACAGACACTGCTATAACTTTTTGTTCTTTATCAGTCCAGCTTTCTTAGCTGTTTTTTTGCCAAGTTTTCCAGCAGCCTTCCCCATTAGCACTGTATTTGTCGCCACTGGTTTAGGTGATAGTTTTTTGGTATATTTTCTCTGTTGCTGCATTTTCATCACATACGACTCCACAAATGATTTGATCTTCGCCGGATTAATGTCCCCACTTTTACTATGACAGATCTGAAAAGAGAAGCAGATGAAGTAAATACCTCAATAAAATGATAAGCAAAATACAACAGTAGAAACTCGCTATTAAGGACATCTTTGGGACTGACTGATATTGTCCTCCGGGCAGAAAACTAAACAAAAATCTGAACAGAAAACAAACTGACTCAACACGGCTGAAGAATGAAACAGCTAATTAGTTCAAACTACATGGACCCACACCATCTTCTGACTTTCCCACTCAGTTTAAGAATAAAGCTTACTCACCTTTGGTACAGATTTCCTAAGTACCTCTTTGTATTCATCTTTAGATATTTTCTTGTTGGCGTAGAATGGTTTTATGGCGAGCTTGACCTCTTCTATGACGCGTTCTTGACGATTGAGTTTTTTCATGAACTGCAATAACATCAAACAAACATTATGCACCATGGGGAAGGGAGAGGGGGTTAGGGTTAGGGAATGATATTGAGGATTGATGATACTGAGGAAAGAAGTTCAGCAATTTTAAAGGACAACATCACCATTCTCACCTTCTCTTGCTTGTCAAGCTCCGAGGCAGAATTTGGTTCTGCTGGTTGTGGCAACCAATCCAGCTGCTTCCCCTTCCCAACAGCATCCTTCGCTTTTTTATTCTTCCGATGAGCCTTCCCCTCTTTTTTCTCCTTCCCTTTTACGGGTTGTTTTTCATTTTCTTTCGACGAAGACTTGTTATTCATCTTGATGTCATCGTCGTCGAGCGGAGGTGGTGAGAAGGAATATCCGTAATCATCCTCTGGAGATGCAACATCCATATCGATGACTTCGACGCCGTCGTCAGTCGTTGTTCCACTATCCTTCTCCTTCTTTCCACTAACTGGTAAAGGTGCCTTAAACACATCCTTACTGCTCTTCCCTCCCTTCGGCAATGCTGGAACCTTGAACAAATCCTTTGAATTTGAGTTAGGAGCTTCTGAAGATTTTAGTTGCACCAGATTAGCAATAGCCATTTGAGTGTTCAACAATTGAAGAGTTTGTTGTAAGGCTGCACTCTTATCCCCCCCTGGACTAGATTTCACACCAGGTTTGTTTTCGCGTACAGAAAGTTTCTGTTGTTTTATGTCAAATATAGGAGTATGCCGTGGATCTTCCGGTTTTACGTGTTCTTTATACCCTGGTGGAGGTTTCGACACGTCGGGCATGCCTGGGGGTGGAGGCGGCAAGAACGGCCTCACACCAGGCATTCCTAATTGGGCACCAGGGGCAGGAGGAGGGATACTTTCCATTCGCAGGACCTGCTGCATCGAGCTAGGACGAGTGGCTGGTGGTGGTGGAGGCTGCAACAGTGCTTGTGATATTGGCGCCTGAGGTCTTTGTTGTATCATCCCTCCTGGAGGAGGGGGTGGAGGGGGTGGCTGACGTACTAAATGTGGCCCTGGTGGACCCCTAATATCTCCGTTAACTCCGGGCCCAAAAGCTTGATGCATTGGTTCCATCCCAGGCTCAAATGGCAACCCATTCACGTTTGGCTGAACAGGTACCATGAATCGATTCTGCTGCATCACTGGTTGTGGTCCGCCAACTTGCACTGGGCCGAATGGCGCCCCTGTAGCCATTCGTGGCATCCTGCTAAATGCAACCGGACGATTCAGGTACATAGGATTGAGAACAAACGGCTGCCCTTGCACATTTGGTGGTGGCATTCCAGGAAGCATCCCTAACTGAGCAGGCATACTGACAGGTACACCAGGGGGTGGATGCATTAGACTCGGGAACGATGTAGGCTTTTCTTTTTCAACCTCGGGGAATATTGGGGAAACTGCCGGAGGTGGACGTGATGTCTGCGGCACAACAATTGGAGCTACAGGCGGTTGTACTATTTCTGATGGAGGTGGTGTGGGATCCTGTGTCGGCTCTGCAGGATCATACGTGAGGTCAACATCCATATCTCCTGATTCTTCCTTTCCGTCATCCTTCCTCAAAGATACCGTCTCAATCATTTGTCCCGTTTGAATCTGCACAATATTCTCCTCACTTGCGTCCAAAGAATTGTCCTGGCTACTCAAAGCCATGTCATACAATCCAATATTTTTCTCACTTTTAGCAGCTATTTTTTCAATTTCACGTATCGTACTCTCCATGGAACGATCGACACAATCACGATTTGATTTTGAATCGTATTTTTCACCATCACTTTCCTCATTAGAATACACTTCATTCCTTCGTTCAGAACTATCACTACGACGATACTTTTCTCTACGCTCACGACGAGATCTGTATTCCTCACGGTCCTTCCTCCGTGGTTCACCACTTACCGACCTTGACCTCCTCGCCGGCCGTTCCTCACCGCTTTCATATTCATTACGTTCGCGTTCACGTTCCCGCTCCCTTTCTCGTTTTCTGCGAGATCGTCTTTCAGACCTGTGATCGCGTTCATGAGATCGTTCGCGATCACGCGAGGAACGCTCCCGATGTCTACGTTTACGTTCTCGCGATCTCGATCGTCTCCTCTCACGTGTTCCAGAAGCAGAGCGATCACGAGATCGCCGTCGTTCTCGTGAACGAGACCTATCTTTAGAGCGGTAAGATCTTTCAGCAGATGCTGACCTACTACGTTTTCGTTTATGTTTATGTCTGCCATGTCTTTCTTCCCTATCAGATCTTTTCCTTTCTACATACACATTTTCTTTATCTCGCTCTCGTTCTCTTTCCCGATCGCGGTCTCGGTGTCTTTCCTCATCCTTCCTATGCCGCTCCTGATATTTATCCTCAGGACTTTCCCGCTTCTCTCCTCGCTCCCTTTCCCACTTTCTCTCCTTTTTCTCCCATTTAGCAGAAAACACAGGTTCCTTTGCAGCTATTGGACCAACCCTATCAAGCACACTACGTGGAGGAACAGGACCAAATACTTCAGCATTTTCTTCTGGTATAAGTTTTTTTATTTTTGGTATTCTGGGAAGCTCTGATATGGGCACTTTCGGAGGCTCATCAATTTCTCCTTCCTCTTCTTCCCTCTCTTCCTCGTCCTCCTCTCCCTCCATCTGCTCAGTTCTGTCCTCCTCAGGCATCTCACTTTCTACATTCACACCATCTTGTGCCCCATACGCCTCAAACGTCTCATCCCCAACTTGTTGCTCCCCTGATGTATCTGCAGCCACCACCTCTTCCCCTTCATCCTTCTCTTCCTCTTCAACTTCCTCAACTTCTTCTTCAACCTCTTCTTCAGCTTCACCACCCTCCTCCTCTTCTACCTCTTCAACTTCCTCTTCTACTTCCTCAACTTCTTCTTCACCCTCCTCAACCTCTTCAACCTCCTCCACTTCTTCAACCTCCTGAACTTCTTCAACCTCTTCACCTTCCTCAACTTCCTCCTCAACCTCTTCAACTTCCTCAACTTCTTCCTCAACCTCTTCCACTTCCTCAACTTCTTCCTCAACCTCTTCCACTTCTTCCTCCTGAACCTCCTCAACTTCTTCAGCACTTGCATTCTCCTCATCGCCTTCCTCTGCCTGTTGCTCATCCCCCTCCTCCTCACTCGCAACTTGATCTTCATCTGCATCTTCTTGACATTCTTCTTCTCCTCCATCTTCCTCAACATGCTCTTCTTCCATTTGATCATCTTCTTGCTCAGCTATCTCCTCTGCTTCAGAACTTTCCCCAGCATTTCCTTCAGCATCTTCCTCAATTCGTTCCACCTCTTGTTCCCCCTCCCCACAATCATCTGCTTCCATATCCTCCTCAAAATGCTCTTGGGCTTCTTCCTCATCCTGATTACTACCGGCCATTTGTTCTTGCTCTCCCATCTCTTCATATGCCTCATTACCCTCCTCATGAATATCAACATCTTGTTCACCTCCTTCATGATTGCTCCCAGCCTCAACCTCACTCTTGGCTTCCTCTTCATCACTTTCAACCTCCTGATCACTTTGAGCTTCACCACTCTGCACTTCATGATCACTTTCCTGACCACTTTCTTCGGCATTTTCATCTCTCTCCATCATTTCCTCGCCACTTTGCTCTCCTTCTTCATCTTCTTGAGCACTCCTTTGTTCACTCTCACTCCCACTTGCAGCATCTTCAACCTGCTCCTGAGCTTCCTGATTGCACTCCTCTGCCTCCTCCTCCTCTTCCTCCTCTCCATCTTCCTCATTTTCCTCTTCTTCCTCATTCTCCTCTCCACTCTCTCCTTCCTCACCATTATTCCCATCATCTCCATCCTCTCCGCCTGAACCTTCATCGCCAGCCTCTTCATTTTCATCTGCATCATCTCCGCCATCTCCACCAGCATCTCCACCCTGAGACCCACCTTCCTCACCACTACCACTCTCATCTCCACTACCACTACCACTCTCCTCCATCTCTTCACCATGACCTATATCATCGCTGCCTTCGCCATCTCGGACATTTGCATCACTTTCATCAATCTCATCAAAATGGGTCTGTCGGATCCCAGAGAGGACTTCTTGACCCTGACCATTCGTTTCATTTTTTTGTCTAACCATTTCAGCATCGGCGACATTTACTTCAGGATTATGAGACCTTCTTTCTTTTTGTCTTCTTGGAACTGTTTCATTGGAACGTTTCTCTGGCTTTGGTTTTTTTGCCTCCAAAGAACCTGCAACAAGAAGATATACATGTAATTGTATCTAATGGGTTCTAAAATTGCGAATAAAACTGCACAGCGAAAAATCTCAGGAATCTCTTTCCAAGAAATGTAAGCCTGCACTTGTTACATCTTCTTTTATGGTCCAGTGGTTGGTATGTTAGGCAAAGTCCAGCAGGGTCAGTACTTGGATGGGTGACTGGCGCATACCACACCATCAACCAGAATGGCATTTCAATCCAGTGAAAGAACAGAAAAGACAAAGAAACAGAGTGAGATTTGCTATCAACAGGCACTGACACATTCACTTACCATCTCTCTTGATCGTAAAGTCATTACTCTTCATATACAGTGTGTTCTGCTCCTGCATTATGCTGCCCAGCAGGTCAAAGGTTGAGGTAGTCTCGGCAGGCTTAGTGGTGACGACAACTGTTTTCTTCCTGGGAGGGTAACTGCAATGAAAGATCAAGCAGTCATTTGACATGAAGGCATAACAGGCACATCAAGGACTGCGTCCGTGATTTCTTCGGCTCAACTGCTCTCGGATCCAACACCTTCCCAGAATCCCTGCAAGCCGAGTTCTTCACGATTCTTGCAATAAAAGGGGCCAATTCAATCATCTAACTTGGTTTCCAACTCCTGTCCTTTGAGAGCATTGTGAGTTAAGGGACTTGACAATGATGCATGTCTCTCCATACGCCAGGACCCATTTGTTGAAACTGCACTATCTCCGACTATTTGTAGGTGCTACCTCAATGTTACATGCATTGTTTCTTTTGCCAACTGAACCTACACCAAGAAGCATGTTTGCAGGAGTCAAATCATGAGATTGAATTGCTTACATTTTTATATTAGGCAGAGGTCGATGGGACTTGAGAGAAGAGGATGAATATCTCGTGTTAGTCGATGGCATAGCAGATGTACTTGGCTGATTCTCATGATCACTATTGGAAAAGCGAGTGAAAAAATATCAAGAAAGTGGGCCAAAAACTCTGAAAAATTTGGTCTCTGTAGAAATGATTTCCCAAATATTCCACATACTTCAGTAAGGGGTAAGGAAAATGCTCATTAACCTCTGATACGAAGTTACAGGAATTAATGAGCCTCTTTTACCAGTTTTTTTCAGGGTATTTGCAAGTCCGAGCCACCTGCCCTGGCTTTAGCACTGGTCTGCAATGCTGTATCTGAGTTTTGGAGGCATGAACAAATCTTCATCCCAAGTCACTTTATCACTCCAGATCTCCTGGCAACCATTTATCAAACCCAGAATTGTCTACTAACCTGTCATAGATAGGATCCAAACCATACTTGTCACCCATAATAGAAAGAGGCTTGACACCAATGTCCATCTGCTGCAAGGTCCTAGATTTTTCCCCAGCCTTCTTCACAATGGGGATGTGTTTACCAGTTGGGGGTTTCTGGAGGCCCAGGCTTCGTGCAATACGTGACTTCGGGGTGATCATTTTAGGAGGGAGAACAACCTGATATCAAAAACAACAGAGAGGAGAGAATAAGACAGGGTCGGTATTACATTGAGTTTGCTGCAAATGACTATGGATTAGTTTTAACTTGCGTAGGCATAATAGAAAGACTTGCAAATTGTCAATGTGAAAATACCATAACTTAAACCTTAACATAAACGGTGCAAGTTCAACACAAACCTTTTTCTTCCTCTTCCTCCTTCTCTTCCTTTTCTTCCCCCTACCCTTCTTTTTCTTCGCTCCAGAAGAATCTGTTTTCTTCTTCCCCGTAGTCTTCTTCTTTCTCGTTTTACGCTTCTTCCTTCGTCTCCGTGTGGTGCTCCCAACTCTTCTTGTTGCGGGAACACGAGGAGCCGTTTCTTCAACCTCAGACGCCGCCGAGTCGTCAGATTCAGTATCCTAAAAGCAGATTTACTGAGTTACCAGTTGGGCATTCTTAGCATTTGAACATGGGAATGAACCACGTGGTTAATTTGGTCCATTCCACTAAACATCACAAGACCTCCCTTCCAGTCAAAACTGTGCCTCATAATCTTCTCCACAGAAATCAAAATTTCAAACACAACGGGAACATGACCTGATTTGACTAAATGGACGGAAGTCTGTATACCTGTATTCTGCGTCGACGCCGGTCCCTAGCAGCCCTCTCTGTCCTCAGGTCCCGAAGTCGAGCTCTCACACGCTCACTAACAATAGTGCGTGCAATCTGGCGGCGTAGTGCTCCGGCACCAATATCTTCCGGTGGCTGTCGGCCCTCGGCACATTGGAAACAAAACCATTCCTCAACAGGCACCTCATGGAGCGGAGGCTCAAGGCACTCCAAATGAAACCTGGAATAAAAAGATGAAAGATTTTCACAAGACGGCAATTACAGATTGACCATAATCATCTGGGATAGGAAATCGACAAGGGTCACTACAGCAGGAGGTATTCTCTGCGAGTACCACCCAGATTTTCTGATCATACTCAATTCTGACTCTGGCATCTGGAAAACTCACCCACGGTCACATCCATCGCACAGAAGGAGACGATCCTCACGGTTGCCCTGGCCACACACTTCACAAAATGTTACATCTGCCACTTCTCCATCATCAGCCAGCATCCTGTTTTCAACAGGAATCTGTAAAGATGGAGAATCAGAATAGGCTAAGTCTAGTTTCTTCAATGGTTCATAGTCTAAATCAGCTTGCAGTAAGTGTAAATGTGAAGGATTCCAGGATGCGCAAATCTGTTTCCTCGGCAGGGATTTTAATACGATTACCGGTAATTTGATGACCCTCCTGGACTGAACACGCACCTTTTGAAACACAACTTCATCCATACCATGACGAGCAAGGATCAGATGAAAGACTTGCCGATCGACCGGGCATGTGTTAACACTCTGAAGAAGAAATCATATATATATGCAGGTAATAATTACTTCTATAGTTCCACAAAGAGACAAAACCTTGTTGCTCTGTCTCCCATACGAAAACTGCAACTGCAAACTAGCAGATTTAGCAGTAAGATGCTATCATGTGCCATCATTGCAAGATACCAGGCTCTTTTGTAAGAAAATTCCTCATGAAGGTGTCCAAGTGTTAGCTGTACACACCTTAGACCATTCGTGTATGCAGTCCAGACAGAAGACATGATCACAGCTTTCAGGGGTACCAATATCTTGATCCTTCATTCTGTTCAAACAGATGGGACACTTTTCACTTTCCCCATCACTGCTATCACTACAATATTGTAGCTGGTTGGGATCTGCAGCTCCAGCATCCTGTTCATCAACATCATCATCTTCATCTTCCTCCTCCTCCTCTTCATCATCATCACCATCTGCATCCTCCTCCTGGTCATCATCGCTCACGTCTGAGGAACACAACAAGAATGGATGAAATGGGAACACAAAAAAGATATTTTAAGATAAGTTACCGGTATATAAATAGTTGAATAGTTTCATGTGACTGACTGTACGTTGGTCAACATCATCATCGCCATTGAAATCACACAACTTTTGGGGGAGTCTTTCTCTTTCAAAATCTGAGCCCAGGAATCCGAAGGACATTCCATTACCCTCACCTTCTCCATCTTCATCCCCATCTTCAGCATCATCATCACTTTCACCTTCATCGTCATCATCGTCGTCATCACTGTCTTCTTCTTCAGTGTCATCATCCTCATCCTCATCCTAAAAAACGTCAATTTGAATTAATAATTGTGGCAGTCTGCAGGACTCAAAAACTGGGGAAGACAAATCAATCTTTTGTTTCAAATACTCCACAAGGTGCTTGTATGAACCAGGCAAGTGCCTCAGATGCCAAAAGAACCAGAGATATGAGCATAACCCAATCAATGCCAATTAACAAATATTTAATCTATGTACCTCCTCTTCATTAGCACCCTCGTTATCGTCCTTCCTAAATTTCTTCAGAATTTCTTCCTCTTCATCTTCAAATTTTCTTTTTTTGATCTTTGCTGAATCATCATTACCAGCTTCTGACATTTTCTTCTTGAGAAGACTCCAGTTGTGATGTCAGGCTAAAAACCAGAAAAGATAAAGGCTTTAAAAGGGAACAGCACAGAGCTTATCAGAGGTGTGCAAGGTCTAGGTTAGTACAACAAATGACTAGGCCTAGTGTGACTGAATGACCAGATGACAAAGGAAAACAACCCAGTGTGACTGCTCAACATTCATGGGCCTATCTGACCTCTTTACCTCAAAAAAGAAACAATGAATACTTTCGTCCAAGCTGAAAAAGTTTGGCCTAGGCCTATCTATCTCTGCTTTTGAAATAAAGGCCTCTCCCCACTGGTAGGCCCAATATTATGAATATATAGGCCTAGGCCTAATAGTAATACTATTAAAGGTGAAAAAAAAGAAATCGATTGATGTATGGTAGGCTAGGCCCCTCCCAAGTCAATTTTGACCCAGCCAATGCACAGACATGACCAGGGTTTATGCAGCAATCTGTGGTTAGGATTTATGACCTTTTTAATGACTTTTAGTACCAGAAAAGGTTAAAATTTATGACCGCTTTGTAACACAAAAAAAGGTAAAACTCATCTATATAGACAGATAGATACTGACCAGACAAGAAATACAGCAGCAAATTTAACAATATTTGCAAACTATTGTAAGTTACTATCTATCTCACTCAGGCCTTTGTATTCCCTAATTCGGGCTATTTCTGTTCACGGTGGTAAGGAGCGAAAGGCCCCATCAGAGCGCCGAAGGCACAATGGGGGGGGGGAGCACGAGGGGGTGTCCCCCCGTTAGAAATTTTTTTGAAAATAAAGGATAAAAGACGCCATTTCCAGGCATCTGAGATTCCTATTTAAATGTAAAACAAGACTCAAATTTGGGCGCCCTTAATTTGGGCTCCGACGTTGAACGTCGTTAATTTGGGGGAATATAAAGGCCTGCTCACTGAACACTGAGGAACGAACTGTTGTTTCCAGTCCATTTCGGAATCTTATCCCACTCATCACAAACACACCCCAACAGTCCGACTACATGTACACACTTTCTGCAAAGTTAAATTTTGAACTTCCTTCACTGAACAAGCTGAAGAACCAACACCAATTTCCAGTCCATTTCTGAATCTTTTAAATCTCAATCCAATCAACAGATCCCAAATGAATGAATGTCATTCTTTCCCACCATTACCCTTTTTATACATAATACAGAAGACCTTCAGTCAATGAATGATTTGAGTGAGACAGTGCCGAGCTAATTGCTGACACGGCTGGTGGTGTTGCAGAAGTCTTGAGGAAGTGTTAATTGGCCTTTCTAAATAAGTCCATTTACCCGTTGACAGCTTGGATGAATGAAAACAAAGAACTGTTTGCTCAAAATTTAAAGACTTTTATGACCATTCAAACAGATTTGCTGAAATTCAATGACTTTTAATGGCCATAAAAGCATACTACCAAATTTATGACCTTTTATGACTTTTTATGACGCTGCATAAACCCTGCATGACAGAGAGATATCGGCTGAAAACCTCACGCCAATCGTATGTGGAATGAAGAGTAGGCCTGGGCCTAAATTTTACTAGGCCTAAGAAACTGGCGTCAACAATTAGGCCTAGGCCTAGGCTAATCCACCATGACCATCGTTCAACGACAAACAACAATTTCATTTTCAACATCCTTCCACCAGTTCACCAGCAGCAACTGATTATTACTTTTTCACATTTGGCCTTTTTGGGCGGTCTAGCAGGCCCTAGGCCTATAAATTTGGTATGCAAAATGCCCTTTTATTTTCAAACCCTATTGTTACGGAAAGCAATAGGCCTATGTAGGCCTAGGCTATGTATTATTCTAAACACGGCAGTGCATGTAGCTCATGTAGCTCGAGCTACACCATGTACACACAACGAGTGGACAACAAAACAAGACATGTCCATGATGATGATGCCGCCGGGGCGCCGAACTCGCCCTCAAAAAGCGAGAAATAAGACAATTAACGCAATATCTGCAACTTCATTTATTTCGAACAGTTTCTCAATGAACATAAAAAGATAATGGGTTGTTCAAAACGTTCATATTTGCGCCAAGAGCGTCGATATAAACCTTTAATTTCACCGATAACGAGATAAAGTCGACCTGTCGGCAAACTCTACGCGACGTCCGACATATTGGAACAAAGCCCCGGATGTGAGTGGAAGTGACGTCAGAAATTGGTTCCGCCAGCGAGTAGCAGTCGACAAATTTCTTAAAATTGTTTCGTTTTAAATGGTGAACAACGTTACCTATGCCCCGTTCGGAAGCTACATTGCCTGTCATTGTACATAACGGGATAGTTAGAAAGTATTCAAAAGCAATATTTGGTATTTTTTGCGGTAAATATCACAAAAAGGGCATAAAAGAGGGTGATGTAATTCGGCGTCTGCTACTTCAGGAGTGTGACAGACGTACCGTCCCGTGACCGGCATTTACTTCCGTGTTCAGCGTCAGCTGTTTGCTCACTTCGTTTTCGTTTTCTCAAGTTGATCCGTTTAATCTCCTCGTCAAGATGTCTGGTGATGCAGCCGGTAGTGTACTTGACAACATATTTCGGTACGAATTCGAAATTTCATGTAGTATAGGCCAAATGAAGTCACATTTTTCAATAAATCATGGTGATTTTAGGCCTAAGACATAGGCTAGGCCTGGGCTTTTAGGCTTTTTTTAGCTAGGCCTAGGCCTCTGTCTAGGGGCCGGATAGCAGGGGGAGTGGCAAAAGAAAAGTGAAAGTGAAAGCCTATCCACTGCCTATCTGTGCAGTGTGCGGCAAATAGGCCTAGGTACATTGACAGCTAGGCAGTACGCCTAGGTAGGCTGGTAGGCCTATACCTAGGGTCTAGGCCTAAGCCGCCAGGCCCTATCACATGTAATAGCCTGTGGGGTCTCCTATAATGTAGGGGCACGGGCATCCCAGCATAGCCATCAGAGGACCGTGGCATGGCATGGAATCAGTTCTGCTATACACTTAATTTAGCAAGGTGCTTATATATTTTTGGCTTCAATTAGGCCTAGTCACTAGTGGCATTGTCCTGAAACACATGGGTTGACCATAGTTTGTGCCTAAAGGTCATGAGATAAACGATCAATGACGGAATTCGAAGCCAGCAGCACTCCTGCCATTAAACTGACATCAACACTGACTTGTCATCAGATAGATTGTGATCAATCAACGGGAATTATGGAGACACCCTCCTTCTTAAGTCTTGCATAATAGTGGTAGGCCTGCCAATGCTCTGCTTGAATTTCTGCCACTGACTGCATCAAGTGTAACTCTTGCTTTTGAATGTGTTCCCTTCATGACTTTGAACATTGGCCGATTGTTACAACTGTGATGTTCGTTTGTCTATTGCAGATACATTGACAGTCACCAGGATTTATATGTTCAGAGACTCGCAGATGCTGTTTCCATTCAAAGTGTGTCAGCATGGCCAGAGAAGCGCCCAGAAATAGTCCGTCAGGTCAAGGCAGTTGCCAAGGTAATTCTACAATGTAAAGTCAATCCACACAATATTCATACTAAGCTAAGCATACTGATAGTTATTAGCTGAAGTAACAATAACTGAGACAGGGGAATGTGAGACATTGTTACCATGTTAGAAAATAGCCTATCTATTGCAACTTTTCACCATTATTTTCAGGAAATTGAAACTCTTGGGGGCTCTGTTGAACTCTGTGATGTTGGTATGCAAGATCTTCCAGACGGGACAAAAATCCCACTGCCTCCAGTCATTCTTGGTCAGCTGGGGAATGACCCAAAGAAGAAAACTGTCTGTATTTATGGCCATCTGGACGTGCAGCCTGCAAAAAAATCCGATGGATGGGACACAGAACCATTTGTCTTGACAGAGAAGAATGGAAATCTCTATGGAAGAGGGTCAACTGATGATAAGGTCATTTGGGCTACAAAGATATTTATTGTCAAAGAATTCATAAGGTTGCACACTAAATGAATTTAGCTATTGTTAAAATTAGCAAGAATAAAATTCACTGGGGACATCTGTTGCGTTACAGCAGTCTTCAGTGGGTCAGTCAACTAGGCCTATAGGAGTGGCAAAAGGAAAGTGAAAGTATGGCCTGTCCAATATCTGCTGGTTAAGTCCACATTGTGTTTTGAGTGTTTAACATCAACCAATGCAATCGGAGGAGTACAGGCAGATACATGAATCAAACCATTATTTCCATGGAATAACAACTGCAGTTTCTGCTTTTAATGATTTGTGCTGTTGTCTCATTTTCTCTAGGGACCAGTGCTTGCTTGGCTGAACTGCATCGAAGCATACCAAAAACTGAACATCGAAATCCCAATCAACATCAAGTTTTGCTTTGAGGGCATGGAGGAGAATGGTTCTGAGGGACTGGACGATCTTCTCCATGCCAGGAAGGACACCTTCTTAAAAGTGAGCAAATATTACAAACATGTATTCACTAAGAACTGTGGCAGTCTAATCAACAAGAGTTAGCAGATCAAGACATTAGCAGGAGTTCACATATGCCGTGTGGGATGAAAAATTGTGACAGTAATTTTTTGTGCTATCAGATGTGGTGAACAGATGTCTAATCATTTCTTTCCATTCCAGGATGTGGATTATGTGTGCATATCAGACAACTACTGGCTTGGAAAGACGAAGCCCTGTATCACATATGGCCTGAGGTATCTACTTGCTTCTTCCACAATATAAAAGTCAGAAGAAAATGTCATGTTGTTTGTGACAACATTGGCAATAATTACTCTGTCTCGATGGGAATAGGGCAAACTCTGAGTTTTATCTACATCTTCTCTGATATGTCCTCTATTTTCAGGGGAATCTGTTACTTCTACTGCGAGGTTGAATGTGCCAGCAAGGACCTTCACTCAGGGGTATTTGGTGGAACCGTGTAAGTAGCTGACTTCCTCGCTGAATTTATATTCCTCAACTGCATTTTAGCAGATTGATGGTTTTGTCACCATTGTTGTTTGCATTTCACCTATTCTGTTCTGTCAATTTCAGCCATGAAGCCATGGGAGACCTGATAGCACTCATGGGCAGCCTTGTCGATTACAAAGGCAAAATCCTCGTACCTGGTGTATATGACTCCGTCAAAGACCTAACGCCAGCTGAGGAGAAACTGTATGAAGTGATTGACTTTGACATGGTGGGTATTTGTCATTATCTATTGACGACATGCTTGTTATAATGCAGGAGGAAACCGGAGTTACAACAAAAACTGCACTTATTTTCAGGAGGAGTACAGAACTGACATTGGTGCTTCAAAACTCATCCACGACAAAAAGGAACATATCCTGCAGTATAGATGGCGCTATCCGTCTCTATCACTTCATGGTATGTACAAACCATCATGACCATGGTGTCTCACCAATTTTGTGCCGATGCATATTTGGAGACTTCTCGGTAGTAATGAGATTCACCTTTTACTTCTCCATGCTTCACTTTCATGGATACTGTTACGACTATTATCTTTTATTTTATAGGTATTGAAGGTGCCTTCAGTGACCACGGTGCAAAGACCGTTATTCCCAGGAATGTAATCGGCAAGTTCTCAGTCCGGATCGTCCCCAACCAAGATCCTACTGAAATTGAGAAATTGGTCTGTGCTCACTTGAAAAAAGTCCATAAGGAGAGGGGCAGCCCTAACACTCTCAAGTATGTGATTGTTCTGATTCCCTGTCAGTTTCAAAACAACTTACCCGGTAACTTGAAGTGTTAAATGCTGTACCAAGGGTACATTGATTTGATCGCCATTTGTCACAGTTGAAAGTAACGATGAAATCAGAAAGTGAGGCATGTGCTCTTAGAAGATAATGGTGCTTAGATTAGAAGACTACAAACCAACTGATTCGATAGGTCTGAATTTGTGGTAATTGGCACTGTTTTCTTCTCCAGAGTTGAGATGATTCATGGAGGCAAACCGTGGGTTAGCGACTTTGACCACCCCCACTACATGGCTGGAAGAAAGGCCATTAAGACGGTGTTCGGTGTCGAACCCGATCTGACACGGGAAGGAGGCAGCATTCCAGTGACCCTCACACTTCAGGAGGCCACAGGGAAGAATGTCATGCTCCTGCCGATGGGTCAGGCTGATGACGGGGCACACTCGCAGAATGAGAAGTTCTCCAGGAACAACTACATCAACGGCGTAAGTATTGGAGAGTTCTTCATGCTTCCGATTTTAGATTTCTAAACCTTGACAGAAACTATTGTTTTACACTCCACTATTTACACTCCAAGGAGAGTACATGTAGTCCTCAGTAAGTCGAGGTATCGCTCATTTTGATATCACGAGTTGGAATTGATGGGTCAATGATGCCCAGTTCAAACTTCCCCTACAATATTTACGGAGCCATTCCAACCATCTTTCAGGTCAAGTTGCTCGCTGCGTACTTCCAAGAGCTCGCTCGGCTGTAAAGACGAATTCTCAACAGGGGAATGCATCATGGAATAGAGACATTGATTTTGAAATAACTGCTGGCAACTCAACAAAGATAATTGATATGCTATGTGCTTTATAAGCTATAGAAATGATACTCGCTGAAATAATTGATAGCTTAATGGGATGATATCCAGAAAGCAGAATTTCCAACCTTGATGCCCACCGAGTTTTGGATCACTCTCTTTTTCATGTTAGTTGTGTAAATTCAAGAATAAATGCCCAATGTAATGACTTCCGACAACCAACTCATGGGATATTTGGGAAGATAAATTATATGCTATAGAAGTAATCATTGAAATAGGATGATATCATGGGATCTCCAGAAAGCAACACTTCCAACCTCAGAGCCCACCATCTCAAGTTTGGATCTCTGTTAAATGCTTAGTGTCAATTGATGACGCGAAGTAGACTGAAGAACAGGCTGAAGACTAGTCTTTACATGGACTTTTAGTCAAATTGAAAGTGACAGAACCCATACATATGGATGGTCCATCACAAGTTTCTGAAAAAGAAATGAAGTGTTTTCTATTAATTTCCTTCTACAGTAGAAAATGCTTAAGTCGGAGACATGCAAGTTGGAAAATCGCCCATCTCAGATGTCTTCGAGAAGTCCCGATTTTTTGTAACGTTATTCCAATAAAATATAATCGCACAAGTCAGGCACTATAAGTCGGATTTTAGGCTATCTCGGATGAAATGCCCAGTCCCTTCTAATACATTTTCAATAAAAATCCATCGTGCAAGTCGGATCGCGCCTCACTTCTCTTCAGTTCATGATTTTATTCACGGTGGAGCTTTGGATCCATTTCCATCGCGGCCGTTTTCCCTTCAAGCCAGAAGTTGGATTTTTGTCCGACTTTCACACAACTCAGATATTATCCGACTTACAAAAGACGGATTTCTTCTAAGTCGGATGAAATTGTCTGCCCACTTGAATCTGACTTGTGCGTTTTCTACTGTATTACATACATGTACAAGTAGTGCCATTTAATAGAAATACGCATAATAGGCTGAAGACTGCTCTTTACACATGTTACATGGGCTTTTAGTTGAAATGTAAATCAGAGAACTTGAGAGATTTCTACTTATACATTCCCATCAGAAAGAGACAGTGTTTTGTGAGGTTCTAGAAAATAAAATAAAGTCAATTATATCATTCTAAGTAGTTTGCTGGTTTGCTTTCATACTATACCGATATGATCTGAGCACTATTTACACATACCGGTAGGTTCCACTGGCAATAAAATGAGAAGATGAACTGCAAACTAGAGGGAGAGTTTCTTCATCATTGAGATCAATATTTATTTCCATCACATCATCTACATGTAATTATATACCCTTCCATCTAACTTCAAGTTCTTGTGATCAATGCAAAAGGCCCTTGAGACCTATTAAAAGTATTTTATGATGATAACCACTTCTCACAATAGAGACATTCATAACCAGTTCACACAGAAAAAAAGACATTTATTAGTCACATTCACCATGTGCTGGGGATGAAAATAGACATCAATTTGCCATACAATGTATAAGTTAATTACCACTAATAATAGGGACCCAAGGAAACAAACAGAAAATAACTTAAATTTTATTGTGGACAGCCCCACAAATAATTTTAGATTGTAAACATCTACATAGATAGACCGAACAAACCTCCATCTCATACCATACGATATGTACTTAAATACACTTATGTTACGTACGAATACTTTTAAAATACATCACAATTTTATAAAACACAGCTGAAACATAAAACACCACCACTAAAACTACGGCACAATGGGTTTCCAAAATTATGCATATGCATAGCTAAGACAAATTCTGCATTTCCACTTACACACCTACATGTACTACATGACTATGCATACAAGTCAGACTTCAAAACTGAGAGCAGTGTAAAAGGAACATTTATGTGTACTTTCATATCTAACTGTGTTCCCCTCTGTCCTTGTGTATCAGTATATATTACGTCTTTTTTAGTTTAATGCATGATTTATATGTTTTAATGCTGCACTTATATTCTGAGCAAGGTATAATGAATCTTAAATGGATAAATTAATGACCAGGGTGTCTGTTGCCGTACCTCCCCGACACAGTCGCCGAGTAAAATTTCAGCACCAGCTTAAGACAACAGACACCAAGAACACACAAGAGGCACAAAAAATATATATGGCCACTCTCATACTACCAGGGAGAAGTCAGGAAATAAATGCTTTCAATCGCTTTGACAGCAAGCTCTGTACATCCACAGGTAATCAGTGATTCTCGGCGCTCACTCTCTACATTTTTTTGCAGTGGTGTAGGAAGCCAGCACCAAGAACCATTGATTACCTCAGGATGGCTCTAGGCCTGGACTGAACCAGTTACAAAGAGGATTATGCCAAAAGATTTGTTACAAAGCTTCCATTCTAGATCAAATGTGCTACATGCATGTTAGTAGTGTTATCTTTTCTTCTTTTTCTTTGCCATTTCCATCATCATCTTCTTTTCTAACATGATATCGTCCAAGTCCTCCTCACGTCCAAGACGAGCACTGTAAAACAGACACAAAACCTTTCACTTTTATGAAGAATCCTCAGGGAAAAACCAAATGAAACAGGGAATTCTTTTTCAGTTGAACATGTTACTGACAATAGCAAAAATTTCTGCCAACACAACAATCATACCTTCTAGCCTCCTCCTTCATCTGGCCGGCAAAGCTGGTCTCCATATTGTCAACATCATCATCACGTTCGTAACGATACCTGTGAGAAGTGAGAGTGGAATGATTCAAATCAAATACCAATACTCGCCTTTATAAATTTTGAGACCTCCACATTATCAGCGATAGAAACCTCATAATTAGGAACTTACATGTAGCATTTGGTTAAGACAAATCTCACATGGCTTACGTTTTGGCAAAAAGACATTTTAACTTGCTCCTAGTTCTACCCTGAACGAATGCATTTGTAGGGTACATGTACGACATATCTCCCACAACATGAATCATGTGCTGAAAACAAATCAAGTTTTCCAAATCTAACACCACTTACTTTCTTTTATCATAGCCAAATATTTCCCTGATGTAATCCGAGTATCTACCATTGCCTCCAGAATGCTCCTCCGCAGGACCGTCATCGATGAAGTCATCCATTTCTTCATCATAATCCTCTTCATAATCCTCAGCATACATCTCATCTTCTTCCTGTGGATATTTTCTTTTCACTGAAAAATGAAATTCACCAATAGAATACAGTGGGATATCTCATAAAGGAACTACATGTAAAATGTTATTTCAAGAGTGCAAGTGCCCACTCTGGGCATTATAGCTAACAGTACTCATCAAATAATACTGAGGGATACATAATGTTGAAATTTGAGTTCCCCGAGGAAATCCACACTTAAGCCACTGGCATAATTGGGGATCCAACCCATGACCTCATTGGTGGTGGCAAGGGCAGATTTTTCAACTATCCCACTCCGGCAAACTTCGTTTCCAATATATTCATAAAACTAAGGTTTGATATTTGCTGCAGTTATGCTGCTTCCAATTAACAAAATGTGAAGGATATGTGTTTTATGAATAGACAGAAACCAACATCAGGCCACTAATGTGTCAATTTCTTACAGACCTGGTCTACTTTTGTTCATTTTTTTATAAATCCTATCCCATGCTGAGAGATTGGTTTCTTCCTCCTCCTCCTTCACCGGACGACAGACAAGAACGTTATCACGTGTTTCAGCATATTTTGGCTCCCTCCTCACTCCTTGAGATTGCATCAATCTTCCACCAGGCGGCATGGAGTTCACAGCATTGCGAGGTTTTGAAGGGCTTGGGGTTGGAATTGATCTATTGGGCTTTTCTCCACTTAATGTTTTCTTAAGAATACTTGCAGCACCAGAGAGCTTGGGTTCTGGTGTCGATTTCGAAGCTTTCCCTGGAGCAACTTTTGTTTTGGAATCCACACTGCTACCGGCTGACCCCTTTTTAGCTGCAGACGGACCATACTTATACCAGTCCTGGTATTCCTTGGTCTGTTTTCTTGCAAGACGTTCTTTCTCCTCCTGAGTCATTGGACGGTCAAACACCTTGGAGTTTTTCTTAGCACCATTATCAGAATTATCTGTATTTTTATTTTTATCCTGAGCAAGTTTAAGAATGTCTGCAAAAGCCATTGGACCCATGCCAGCACCACTCGAGTTCAGCGGCCTCTTTGCGGTAGGTTTTCTAACCTCGGACACAACAGGCTTCATATTTTTGACATGCTGCTTTCCTGATTCTCGAACTGAATTTCTCTCATTAGATGCAGGCTTTGAAGAATTTTTAGCACTACCTCTACTGACGTTCAAACTTGATGACAGTGACTTGTTAGGATTTGGCTGTTTTTCCTTCCCCACGGATGTAGCAATTGGAGTTTTGGAATGTGTCTCAGCATTGGACTTTCGTTGAGATGGATGGACCAGCTTGGTTGAAATCTTGGCAGCCTTACAGGAATCAGACCCAGAAACAGACTTCTCACGTGAGTTACTAGAATCCTTCGAAACTTTGGGAATCTGGAACTGTGCTGGTTTTGTCTGCACTGGACTCTTGGCATTCTTGGCCTTGACATGTTTCTTGGAGTCAATATACTGTTGCATGCATTTCTCGGCCTGTCTCTTCTCACCAAGTTCTGAAAATAAAAGTGGCTCCATGAGTTCAGAATAGAAGCTGATTTTCTATTACGATTTCTGATGATTCCAAAGAAGCAATAGGCTATAGCCTAGACCAGTGTTGGGCTGAGTGAGGGGTGGTAGACTGCAACCAACCTTTCTGCTTTTTTTCTTTCTCCTTCTTCTCTAGGAAGGCACGGACAGCTGCTGACTGGACTCCGGCTGGTTTTTTTCTGGTTTCCTTGGTAGGAGGCGGAATAGAGGTATCGTACCTCTTCGGAGCAGTAGTCTGGAGAAACAAAGCAAAGAATGCTGAGTGACAATGATTACAAATTTAGCAAAGAGTAGGCCTAAATTGATCAAGTAAAAATAGGGATTCGAACAATAACATTCCCATGACAATGTATGATCATGACAATAATATGTCATGAAAGAAATGAAGCGATATTTTAAGTCGTGAAAGCATGACTACCATTCACATTAGACTAGACCGAATGAATATCATAACCACACAGGCCTACCATACCTACAGTACACCTAACATGCCCAACCATTATGACCTTACCCTTACCCGATATACAATTATATATTATTATACATAGGCCTAGGCGTTCCTCGGGCAGCTGTGTAGGCGGTTCGTGTAAGGCTGCTAGGAGGCCAAGTGGCCCAAGAAAGAATGAATGACACAATGATTCAATGACAAATGATATAGTTCTTGGCCTAGTATACTATAGGCCTAGGCCTATACGGTAGCCTATAAATGGTCATGCTGATGATTGATACATGGATGAGTGAATCATCAGATGAATTCTTGGATGCAAAAATCCAACATCCACAGAAGTGACACACTCCACACACAGCACAGCATCATGCACACAAGATCAGAGAATAACTTACGACATTCTCAATAACTTTCTGCTTCTTTGACGCGATATTTAGCAGCTTTGAAAAGTCCATTATTTATTCAAAAAGAAAACAACAAATTATTTTGGTTGACAACGTCAAGACCGGGTGAAATCAGACAATATTTCATGATTTAAAGTCCACTTTCGTGCTGTGCCTTCATCATCCTTATTGTGCAACTTGGTCGTTGTTGGAAAACAAGCAGGAAGACCTACACACCTACTGGCGATGACGTCATCAAACCTACGCCATGTAGCGGGAATAAGCGGGAAATTCAAAAGTCTCTGGGCCAAGGGATATAGCTGTATCAATATTCAGGGCTGTGGGGATCAAATTATATGACCTTCATCAAACAAAAAATACAGACAATAGACAATAAACACTCCAAAAGAGTGCAGCACCTGACGGGGCAGTGTCATGACGTCCCACACTTCATTTCATCTTGACATAAAGACGAAAAAAATCAATTGTTTCCGCGACGTCATGATCGCTGAAACATCTGGATTTTTTTCGAGTCACATCATGGCATTCAGAAATGGCGTGCGGGATGTCATGACGCTGCCCCATCAGGTGCTGTACTCTTTTGGAGTGATAGAAACTAGCAATGCTGTCACTTAGCAAGTCTTTCTCTCACGATAAAGCAGGTTCAGCCCTGGAAATCAGGGGAACCCACCAGTAAGTGCCAATGTCAATGCGAGTCATGCTCTGAACTGTTGCCCCAATGACAGAACTCAAAAGAGACTAATATCTTACAACATGCTTTAATGAAATGTCAAACAACAGAAGTTTAACAATACCATCATAGGTACAATAATCCTGTAATCTTGATGAATACAAGAGAACATCACTGCACCAAGTAGTGATCACACAGGACACAGACTATTTTTCTATTGGTACGAAACAATGGTTTTGCAACTGGAGATCAGTCTTCACAGAATGGCAAGGTATCAAGGCATCCTCCGACAGCACGGCTTTGGTCACACTCCTTTTCATATGCTCGCACACAAAGTGTGAGTGGATGAAGAGAAGCAAGGTTATAACTCCTGCAGGGGAGGATGTATCAAGGAGACAGGGATGGTTTCAGCTGAACAGAGCAAACTAAGCCCTGGTCGGCGAGGTGCCTGGGACACTGCACTGACTGTCCTGGGAGGAGTTGAGATACTCCTCCACCTGAGATTTTTCACGAGAGTTGGCTATCAAATGGGCAATTCACCATTGTTGGTTTCCTCACGGCTTACCCGGCTTTGACCCGTGACACAAAATGACTACCCACTGTTAGTCTGTAGCCACCTTGCCCACTGAGAGCCAATTTGCAGGAGTCAACTCTCACATGCCGGAAAATCTTTCCCCCCAAGTCCAAGGCACATCAGGGCTAGTCCATGTCATCTGCCAAAAAGACCCCATTTTCTGTGGACATCATTCCATCCGAGACAACAGAGTTGCATTTATTTTAAGCTACAAAACAATAACTACATTAAAACACTGAAGAAAAAATAAATTGATTAATATTTGTCATTCCCAGGTTCGTCAAGAGAAACACCGATTCATTACAATAAATGGTAAATTGTGAACCGGATTCAGCAAAACTTAGAAATGTCTATCAGAACCTGCCTCCAGGGAAAGAATCCTCAAACCAAAAGAAAATTCATTAAAATAACATAGAATAATGCATGCTGTCCAAAAACCCCCACAAATAAACTAATCATAACATCGATGAATAAAATCATAGGTTTAAAATTAGGAGAAACGAAAATACGGGCCTCAAGTAACACAAATCCAAAATAGTGTAACGTGCCATGGCAAGCAAAGGGTACAAAATCAAATTTATGGGGGCATATTATACAAATAACTTAGTTACAGGATAGTCATCCTGTGAAGATCTATGGTTGCATCACGATCCGATGGGAAATGACAACTGAATTGCTAGCTGGCAGGATACACTTTATAAAAGTGAAATACACTGTACCATCATCAACTTCGCACACAATTGCCAACTTCAAATACCACATCATGGAAACTCGCTGTGAAATCTTCTTCAAAGCACCCTTTTCAAACATGAGACTGCCCTAAAGTGAAATACCACCGCCACGACATCCCCTTTATTTGTATCTTTTCCGACAATTTCACAGATCAACCCTCTCTCATCGAACAGCCCGCATGAATGGAAGCGAGCGAACAAGAAAAGAACATGACACCAACAATTGGTTATTCAGGCCCAAATGACATTTGACCTGGCCCGCCAGACTTCATATAACGCCGATAACTCTTGTATTTAGAACTTTCAGCTAGTTTTGCTCTCTGCTTTTCCTCTTCCTCTTCTTTCCACGCCAAAAAATTATCTTTCTTCCACAACTCGCGCTTCATGAAGGTATATTGATCAGATTCTTCTAAGGCCTGAAATGTTGGAAAGGAATGAATGAATTAAAGAATTGGAAAACTCCACAGCCATTTTGATAACTGCTAAGAGGCCACTAGAGGCCATTTTGCTAACTACTAAGAGGCCATTTTGGTAACTAAGAGGCCATTTTGGTAACTGCTAAGAGGCCACGAGAGGCCATTTTGATAACTGCTAAGAGACCACTGGTAGAAATTCTAGTGAACAATGAACGATTGACTACAATTTCACCAGTTGAAATAGCACAGTCAGGCAAACTGAAGTTTAGACCAAAACGCATCTCCTTACTTAGTCAACATGTGCAGACTAAACCAATTTTGTTGCTATATTTATGTCATTCTTCCTCAGAACATCTTATACAGTATATATATTATCATCCTTCTTACCTCCCACTGGACCTGGCTAAGCTTCATAAATTTCCTTATAATATGATGTTTTTCTTCATCACCATACTCGTGCTTTAGTATCCAGAACTTCCACACCCAGCGACACCACCAGCCAATATAGCACACTACATAATATGGGAAGAACAACATTTGGAACCAGAGGATGTTAAATATACTTGGTTTTCTATAGCCTCCCCTGAAATTATACAAAACAAATACAAAATAAACAGCACGTTCAGCAACCAATCTTGTGATTTCCCGCCACACTGCCTCCATACAATAATATTAACCGAAACTTAGGTAACCCAAGTCTCGATTACAACAGGCGCTCTCGAAAATCGCACTGTAATTCAAACAAACGTGCGGAGAGGCCTTTGCAATTGCAATTCTCTTTTTTGCCAAACCAACTAGGAAGGCATCACATCGGCAACTTCATCCCCTTTTTTTCGCAACTTTCAGCTGAAGATACTCAATCAATTGGGATTTTCTTAGCTTTGGCTGAAATATACATAAATGGAAGCTCAAACCCTGTCTGAATCACATAAAGACCCAGTGTGAAATCTAACTGTAAAATCTAGATTGTGTAGTGAACAGAAATCACCTAATGTCCATTTTGTCTTCCACTATTTTTCTTATGGTAGCTTCTTCTTTTTCTTTTTGCTCCTCCTTAAAAAAAGATACAACAGCTTGTAAATTCCGCAGGAGTCATGTGATCATTTGGTATTCTGCCATGTACAGTAGCCATTCGCATCGATATCTTTACATTTTAGAGAGAGCTTGTCTCGCAGCAGAAAAATCGAGTTCCAAATTTTTTGCACAGTACTGTACATGTAGCATATGGGACAACCTAGTGGATTTCAACTGATGATGGATCAGGATGGGGGCCAAGAGGTTGTGACAATAACTTCCTCTCTCACCTTCGACATCTTTTTCCCTCCCTTCTTTTTGTTGTTACCACCTATTAAACCTTCCTCTTTTGCTATCTCCATCGCCCTCATGCGATATTTTGGAACAGTCATCAAGTAGGATATAGCAGTATGATAATTGTTCCAAGCACCATAATACTGAAAGAGAACAACCCTAAAGTCATTTCATGGTATTTTGATTTTCGTTTCCTAGAAACACACACCCTCATCAAAGGTAGAAATGCCACTAAGTTCAAGAATGCCTTGCAAGATATTGTAACCTCTGCGGTCGATTTGACATGGGAAGCTGTCAGCGGGAGTACGACAGGCAGTTTGATAGAATCGGGAATGAAAGGGCCTTTGGTGGGGCGAGCATGTCCCTTGTGGAAGCTGATGTGGCCTTTTGCAGGTGACTGGGTGATTCATACCCAAGCCCTTGAGCTTTCTAAGGGGCTTTGATTTGAAAGAGGGGGGCCTATTTGACCTCAGGTGTGACCGGGTAGATGGCCACAAAAATATTACCTGTACAGCTGATATGATAGTAATTGTGACTGCCAAAACGATTCTGACATCCACCTGCGGTGCCATCCTTCGTCGGTAGTAGTAATAATAATGGAGATACATCTCCTCTGCAAAAAACATTGTTCATTATGAGTTGATTGAAAATACCGGGTACATGTATTTTTTTCTCCCAGATGTAACTGGTCCTTGATAAGCAGAAGGCTGGCGTCAAATAGAAGCAAAATCACACAACTTTCACTGCAACTCTTGACGGAATGGCCCCTTATTTCTCAAATATATTGGCTTTTCAAAGATACAGCATAAAAACCAGGCTTTAAGATTTACTAGGGCATACAGCCTGAGGATGAATCTGACAATAGTAAGTTCACCTGGATTATCCAACATGTAATCATATTCATTTCTTGCCTCTTGGTCTTTGAGAATCTGGAAATTGCAATAGGAAACGTCAAGTTTTAATTCTACAATCTGTTCAGAAACACTTTTCCTCCAACTGCACACGACTTCACAGAACCTCGTCATCTAGAGGCTCCCAACTTCAATGGAGGAGATAAGTATGGCAATCAAGCACACAAATGGATCATTTCCGAGGAAAACTGGAGATTAGATACCACAAAATTGCTCCTTTAATATAGGACATAGGTTTTACATTTCAGTACAATGCAGTTATATGAACTTATCATCAGCATCCTATCTTCTGAACTACTCTAGGGAACAAAGCCTAACCCAGGGCTGGGGGGGGGGGGGG
>NMRB01001732.1:6483-34759 GCA_002633025.1 Notospermus geniculatus | reverse complement strand
GGGGGCTATCACAGGCAGTGAAGTCGGACTGGGAACAAAACCTAAAACTTGAATATGGGGATTTCACATCATTTCACATCAAACTTCTTGAGTTCACAATCTGGGCTGCCTGTTACTTGTCATTATTAACGATCAATATATCATTCATGGATATCCATTTTTAGCTCACTCGTGAGCTATAGCCATCACGTGGCGTCCGTCGTCCGTCGTCGTCCGTTAGCAGGGCACGTTTTGTAACCGCTGGGGCTTTTTCCTCCAACTGCACACGACTTCACAGAACCTCGTCATCTAGAGGCTCCCAACTTCAATGGAGGAGATAAGTATGGCAATCAAGCACACAATTGGATCATTTTCGAGGAAAACTGGAGATTAGATACCACAAAATTGCTCATTTTATGGGACATAGATTTTAAATTTCAATACAGTGCAGTCATCTGAACTTATCATACCAGCACCTTATCTTTGAACTAGGCCTACTCTAGGGAATGACGCCTAACCCAGGGCCGGAGGGGGAGGGGGGCAATCACAGGCAATAAAGTCGGACTGGGAACAAAACTTAAAACTTGATATATGGGCATATCTCCAATACATCAAACTTCTTGAGTTCACAATCTGGGCTGCCTGTTTCTTGTCATTAAACCACCAATCTACAATGTATCATTCACGGATGTCCATTTTTAAAGGACAAACAACATTCTTATGCCTGAATGGAGGGTTAATGATAGTTATTTCAAAATTTTCACCTTTTTTCACTATGTTACAAAGTCTGCTTTTGAATGGAAGTACTGGAGTACTATTGAAATTACATGATGATGACAGCTGCATGTAAAATGCCACATCCACAATTTCTCACTGATCTTGCGTTAATACAAATGATATTAATGCATAGGCATTCACGAGACCTGTCTCACTACGCAGGTGTTCATGAATAAGCCAACGGCATGGTAGCATAAGGCCTGTTAACGAACTGAAGGTCCGATCCAGCAATCATCTGTTATATCGCCGGAAGGTAACAAATCAATAAGTATTAAAATACCAATAACGCACAGATGGCATACTAAGCAAGCTGTCACATGCAAGTATGCCCCTCAACTGTATTCAGTGATACGGTACAGACAAATGAGGAATAAGGGGAGATTTAATAATCAATTTTTCATTCATACCGGTAATTTGCTTTCAAGAAGTCAGTTTCCAGAATCTTCTTAGCAAATTTTCGACCCCAACCGGGGTCTTCTTCAGGCTGATCCATCATTTTACTGAACCACCATTTGTATAGGTTTATCTCTAATTGTTATGGACATTACTTATCTCTTCCCAGGTGGAATTGAACTGACCACTAAAGTTGATCAATCTGTACAGAGGTATTTCGAGTGTGAAGACTGTCGCGGTGGCTGAACGGACATGACGGAAATAAAGTTCACTTTCCTCAAGCCAGAGGCGTCCACAGTGACACCACAAACAGTCATTGTAATGTCCACGTACTGCATAGAAAAAGATTAATTCCCAACAGTTCGTATTGAATGGCAAAGTCAACAGATGTTTTGATAGCACACCAGCAGCTGTCAAACATGAATATCAAACATTGTCAACGGTATGTCACATTTACCAAGAGCTAGTACATTTTAGCATTTCAGCAAGGATTTGAAAAGGGGAAGCCATTTTAGCTGCGGCAAAAAAGGGCAGGGTGCTACTTTGGGCCAAAAGGGCATTTTTTATGGGACAGGGAACATTTCGGGGGTCACAGTGGCACCAGGGTGCCACCTAGTGAGAAAGGGTGCTGCACCCTGCTAAATCTTTAGCAGAAACATTACATTTGCACCGTACCTCATAGGCTGTGGCTATAGTCTGGAATTTCAATGCAGCTTCTTCTTTGGCTTCCTTTGTTTTATGTCTGTCTGGATGCCATTTTCTTGCTAGTTTTCTGTAGGCCCTTGTGATGTCTGCCTGAAATTACAGAGTTTGAGAATGTTGAAAATATCAGTCACTTATTACATATGTAACCTCAGGGAAGTTTAACATCCACATCCTCTAAATATCCCATTCGCTGCAATTAAAAACCACTTCAATTCTATTCATGAAATCATCAGCCAACCACCTTTGTTTACAATGTCAAGGTGAACAATGATCATTTTTCTAAGTGGCTCTAAATCCCATTGCTGGAATATGATATCTGTACACACGGAAATGTAAACTTCGGGGCATTTGTGCAAGTTACACTATTCTATTCCCTTCCTTCCCCAGTCAGGTCTCCGCAGATCAAACTTCACACTCATTTCATTCAATGTCAATGCATGTTCATTTCAAACATGATTTGCCTTCATGAATATTTCATGCAATCCGCGTTTATCTGTAATGCACACAGTGCCTCAATATCTGTCACATCTCACAAGCCATGCCCACAGGCAAATGCGAAATGCACAAGATCCATAGCACATGTGGCTGTAGTTTGCTAAATGTTTGTTTAAACAGAGCGCCATTAACTGCAAGCCTATAAGTTACATTTTACATGCCCAATCATGAACTGGATATTTCATTTTAACCCAGCTATGATGGTCTTCATCTTCACAGGCAGTAATTGACACCAATCCTGTAAATCTATTAATTTTGCCTGGAGATTATTCTACTTTGTCTTTGTATCAAAAGATCATCTTATGAAAAAAAATGATATCAGTGTGCCTCGGATGGTGCATCAGATTTTAGTGCCTCATCCAGCATGTTCTGATAGTCAAATGTCAAAACTTATTGGTTCTATTACTGAATTATGGATGGAAACAGTGGACATCTAAGACATCGATAGATTATCTTCAAATTGAGCATCATTGATAATATCAAAAATACATACCTTAACATGATCTCTCGTCACCCCCAAGACTGAAAAAGAGATGGCAACACAGTGAACAAATGTTCTGGGCCACGCTGGGCTATGTTAGGCTCGGCCTAGGCCACAGCGAGCTGGCGAGTCGAGTGTCGTTCGCCGCCAGTATGTCTAAGGTTAGGCCTAGTAGCCTATTCCGACTCTGACGAGCCTTTCCTCAGGATTGCCTCCTGAGGGAACAAGTTTAGGCTAAAGTTTAGAATCTCCGATCACTGACAGTGTTCATAAAAAAGGTTGTCGACTGACTGACGGAAGCCGCAATCCCGCATTATTGACATGTGATTCTGTTGGCGGCGTAGAGTAGCCTAGCTAGCTAGGTAGGCCTAGGCCCTACGCCACAGCTAGGCCTATGGCTAGGCCTAAGGCTAGCTACGGCTAGCTAGCCTACGTCGTACGACATACGAGTCGCGGGTAGGCCTAGGCCTACGTCGTGTACGACGCACGTCATGTCACTCCAATCGGGGATTCAAACATTTAGCCGCCAACTGTGCTGGACTTATATGTGCATGAAGTGAAAAAGCACACACTTGTCATCATATGGTCATGCATTCATTCACCACCTGTCATGCTGACAATGCATGCACATGCTGCCATGCATTGCATGCATGCATTGACCATGCATTGCATCCATGCATGTAGGATGTTGACAGGAGGCATGCCATGCATGCCGGTCGGTTGCGCTGACAGATACACTTACCATCGTAACAGTTATCTTTGCCACAATAAATACCCTCAACTTGAGCATAGCTAGGTGAAAATGATAGACAAGCTAGGAAAATAAAGGAAATGAGTCTGTAAACGATCATTTTGGCAGGAAAAACGAATGACAACTCATGAACTTGCTGACTTGTGTCGCGCTGTCGCCGATTTTTTTTCTTTTCGTGTACAAACTAGCAGGATCTGAACCGTCTCCGCTGTCTCCGTTTCAGCCATCCTCATGTGGGAGGTGGTGCACTCTAGTGGCAGGATATGGAACTGAAGTGATGTTATAGTCTTCACTGAGTTAGAGTCAAATTTCAATATCCGACAGTAATCCATCCAAAACGAACTTTGAAAACCGTATCTCCTTTTCTCATCGAACGCGTCCCAGACAGTCCACAGTGCTATGCATTGCGTCTCGACTCTGATTGGCTGAATCCCCGACCCAGTTTGTGCGACCCACATAGGCTGGGACGCGTTCGATGAGAAAAGGAGATACGGTTTTCAAAGTTCATTTTGGATGGATTACTTTCGGATATTGTTGATACGAACCAAATTATCTTGTTAATACATTACTGAAGGACCATATGACCAGTTTTGAGACTCTTGTGCAAATTCTAAATGGGATAACTTTGATGAAAAAGAGGTGGGTGTCTTTTCGGTTGATCAGCCTTTCTCTACTATTATCATCCCGGCGGTGTACATTGTACACCCAATGCATTGTGTAGGGTATCTGCGGTGTGTCCCACAAAAATGTAACCCCCTACTTCTTCACAGAGGCCTGTGGGCCTAGCGTGATGGTGTAGACTGATGCATGCCGGTCGGTTGCGCTGACAGATACACTTACCATCGTAACAGTTATCTTTGCCACAATAAATACCCTCAACTTGAGCATAGCTAGGTGAAAATGACAGACAAGCTAGGAAAATAAAGGAAATGAGTCTGTAAACGATCATTTTGGCAGGAAAAACGAATGACAACTCATGAACTATATGCTGACTTGTGTCATGTGTGTCGCGCTGTCGCCGATTTTTTTTTTCTTTTCGTGTACAAACTAGCAGGATACGAACCGTCTCCGCCGTCTCCGTTTCAGCCATCCTCATGTGGGAGGTGGTGCACTCTAGTGGCAGGATATGGAACTGAAGTGATGTTATAGTCTTCACTGAGTTAGAGTCAAATTTCTCCGTCCCAAAAGTGACTAGTGCACCGTAAACATTGTAATAAAGCGTAACAAACGCAGTTCATTCTATTAAAGGTTTATCAAGGATTGCACAGGCCACAGATCACCAATTTTCACGGCGTCGCCATGGGATCATGAGGATACCACCAGAAGAATATACAATGTATGTGCAGAACTTTACAGGGTTTACCAAAAAAAATGCATCAGCCCAACAGTGGTGTAAACGGGAGAGATATCCTGGATATATTATGTCCCGCCCTTAATGGGTTGTCAGAGCGATGGGTATGGTACCGATACCGATATGTCTATAACTTCACTTTCAATTGCAGGTTTGATCGAGGATGAGTGCCAAGAAAAAGAAAGGGTCTGGACGTGAAAGAGGATCTTCAAAGACGTGTGGTCAGAGTGGACTGGAGGCTGTAGAGGAGCAGTTCATTGGGGCTAATGGTACACCAGCTACCAATCGATAGGGACATAGCCTTAAATGTGATACATCTGGAGGACACATCTGGCCTAATCCAGGCATCCCTCAACCTTTCAGAGGTTGCTGACTCAGTACAGTTCTTGGTGGATCTTCAAAGACGTGTGGTCAGAGTGGACTGGAGGCTGTAGAGGAGCAGTTCATTGGGGCTAATGGTACGCCAGCTACCAATCGATAGGGACATAGCCTTAAATCTGATCTGGAGGACACATATGGCCTAATCCAGGCATCCCTCAACCTTTCAGAGGTTGCTGACTCAGTACAGTTCTTGGTCCAAAAGTGTGCTAAAAGTGGAGGTTCTCTCAGTAATGAATTCGATTGGCCTCAGGTCTCATGAAACCTAGAAGTAGCTTCCCACTCAAATTTTGCCACTGTCTCGCACCTCTCCTGCAGCAGGTCACTGGTGCATTTTAGTCCGATAAAAACATGACCTTCCACCTCTCACACCCAACACTAGGTACATCAGCACTCATCGCTCGCTGATAAAATATTGGTTGATACTCATTTCTCTGTAGTCAAGTCATAATGATATCTGTTCCAGTACCACAGAGTCAAACACCCAAAAAGGCTGGTAATTTGACAGGACCAGCACGGAAAGTGAAGGATTGTTGTGCTGACCTCCATAACTGTATCAGCAAGTGGGATGCCATCAGCAGCAAAGGGCAGGAAATCTTAAGTTTGGTGGCGAATATAAAACTCAAGACTGTGTAAGTAGGCCTATCAGATATGCTTGAAAAATGTCGAAAATGGAAATGACATAACCCCAAGTGATGACAAAAATGCTTGCTCCCATTTCAATTTTTGTGGAGAACAATTTTGGCCAGTGTTATGGAGTGCTTTACGATGATGTGAAACTCTTGATAATTCCCGTATTTCAAATCATCTTAGGTTTCAAGATGAAGCCGGAGATGTGCCATCAGAGCGACAACAACACACTGAAGACCTTCAAAACCTGTGCGAAAAGTTAGAGAAAGTCTACCAGTCTTTGGTAAGGATCAGGATCCTTTCTAATGAGGAACCCGCGTGCCGGAAATCCCGACAGGTCGGCGCTGCGAGCAGTGCGACCGAAACGACGTCATTGACGTCGTTTTAGGTGTTGACGTTGCGTCATGAAAAAATCTGCTGTACATTTTCTACAGGAATAATGAGATAATGACGTTGCCATAATCGCCATCTATCTCTTCATTTTAAGGAAAAAAAGCACCGCAAAATGCAGATATTTTCATCTGCTACAAGATGGTGTAAATTTTAATGCCAGGCGACCGAAACAAACGGGTGCTTTTCACACCAGAAATAAATGGAAACAACGTTAGAAAAAAGAAACTTCGGTCGCACTGCTCACAGCGCCACGTCGTGACGTTAGTTCCTCCGGTTCCCCATTGTTCACAAGCCAACCGAAATACATGTATGATTGCAGGTATCATATTGTTTACCAATGACCTGAATACAACCCAGCCACTCTTATACTTCTCATCTTTGCAGGAAAAAATTGTGCAGAAGATGGAAAGCATCAGTCGTGCTTTGAAGGGAGTTCATGACTTGGAATTGCACCAAAGTGGTCAGGCAGAGTCACAAAATCCTCTTTTTCTCACTTGGCCAACTGTGCAGTTTTGTAAGTATTGGGACTTGATTAAAGGACCACAGTATTGCTTCCCAATCCTGCGTTACACGTACCCGCGTTAAGGGAGACCTCTATTGACGACTTGGTAAACTACGCATGCTACTACGTGCATTGTAGTGTAATCATACATTCGCCAACACTGGGGCGAACTGCTTAACTACAGTATTGGAGCATGGTGCCGGTGGCGCCGGCTGTCGACGGAAAGTTGCAATACCGTGGTGCTTTAAATTGGTCAATTGCTGAATTGCCAGGTAATAACGTAATGGTGGCCTGCCAGTAACTGAACTTCGCTGAATGCGATATCTGCAGGTATAATTTGTAAATCACGACCATTTCTCTTACAGATGAAACTGCAGCCAGCTTGACAGCCATGTACATGAAGGAGTTAGACCTTAGAAAGACCATTATAGAGAATGTGGCTCACACAGCTGAAAGGGACTTGATGATGTTTTATACGAGTTCTTGGGTGCATCAACCATATGTTGATATCAATGCTGAATTCTTGTTAGAAAGTTGTCTTGTAGAGACAGGGCATAGATGACAGCGGAAGTTGGATACTTCACCATAGCCCTCATACATTGAAATTTACTAATATGTTTTACAATAAATAGATGATTTTCATATAAGCAATCTTATTCTCATTCCCTATCCCCCCTTCCTTTGCTCCTTTGTTTAGAAGTAACTATTCTACACACTTGGACTCACGGAAGAGATCACGAATTGGGGCATTTTGAATAAATATAAGATTTTATTTACAAAGTACCCAACAAACCCCTAAAAATAAATTAAAATACAGTGGAGAACTATAATAGTACATTACACCTTAAATAAGTCTCTTCCTCATTAGCCATAGCAATAACCAAGGAGGCTTCAACAGAATGCACTGCAAAAATGCCACTTGGTACCTGGTAGAGTGCTGCCACCTATCATCCATCACTCCAGTGCTGGCACTGGCATCGATGCATTAACTCTGTATCACAGTTTATGTACTCATTGGACTCGTACAGCCCATTTAAAATTGGTGAAGTCTAAGTTGCAAAAAAACATGTGCAACCAAAAGATCACAACATAGGAGTGCAGTAAAACTAGTCGTCTGAATCCGAATCGGACGAGCTCTCCTCAGAGTCTTCACTGCTCTCCTCCGAACTGGAACTTGATGGAGTTGCTGGGCCATATCTCTGCCGCAGTTTTAGCTGTATCAAGGCATCCTGGTATGCATTATAACGCTGTGTTGAATATTTGTTCAACCTTGGCAACGTAACCCCTGTGTGATTTTTAACATCGCCACTTGCTTTTTGTACAGTCTGTTTTCCTCTGAACAGAGCAATTGGTGGTTTGGGGGCTTGCAAGCGTCCCCTAGCACTGAATGTGTGATATTGCCGGCTTGGGCCATTCTGGGAGTTCCCTGATTTTCCTGTCGGGGGTAGTCCACTGGTCCGCGAGGGTAGCGTTACATCGGAAGTCTTGCTAGCACCATCTTCCGTTACAGATGAAGGGGTTTCTCCTTTCGTATCATTGGCAGTTTCAGAGGAGGCGATATCGGCACCAAACTGTAACGAGAAACAGAAAAACCCCACATGTAAATTACGCTTTCTGTATATAGCTCAGTGTTCAACCACCGTTCCTTTTTCGATATTTACACAGCAGATTTTCAGACGCAGCAGATATCATGCCTTATGGGCCAAGCGATGAACCAGACGTCTACTAACTACAGAGTTTTCAGCTATGTTTTATTTCTTATCATGCTTTGACTTCATTATCCCAATTCGATATTTACACAGCAGATTTTCAGACGCAGCAGATATCATGCCTTATGGGCCAAGCGATGAACCAGACGTCTACTAACTACAGAGTTTTCAGCTATGTTTTATTTCTTATCATGCTTTGACTTCATTATCCCAATTCGATTTTCTCGGCTCTTCACACATACAAACGACACGAATCTGCTATGAGTTCCGGTAAAAACCTGATCACTCGTTCTCAGGATAGGGAGAGTTACTGGAATAGCATGCACACTAAATGTCATGATTATGATAAGAGAGACACAAAGGAAAGAATTTTCAACCAAAATTGCAAGGAATAAGGAGTGATTTTTCAGCTACTAAGTTTTCTAATTGGTGTGATCAGGTGGGTGTGGAAGTCATAAGTCTCTTCAAACAATCTACCAATTGCTAATTCTACACGTTCTATCCAAAATACTCCAATATCATCTGCCAACAGACCAAAATTTGGCACAAACCATACTTTCTTGGCCTGATTTTGAGCAAATTTTGGAGATGAGAGCATGGTCAACCGGAATCATGGATCTTGTAGGTATAGAAAGGTTGTAGGAAAAGGCCATGATTTTGAGTCAGTTCTATGGTTCTACACATACTTTAGAGATTTTAGTTCTATCTTATTTACTCTACCAAGCTCTAACATGTGAAAGAAACCTGGATACAGACCAGATTCAGTTCAGATTCACCATACGTATGAGAGTGAGATGAGTAACCAATGGTCTGTCTCTAATCTATGATCAACCCATAAGTTTTCCACCATTTCCGGTTTATGAAGTCATGATTTGGTTAAAGGAAGAATAAGAGTCACGTCAAATTCCTGCTTATTTATCTCAATGGATAGTTTCGGGGGCAGACAGATGTGGCACTTGAAGAAAGTGCATCATTTCTACCACTTTTTTCTTTACGAATCACCTGTCACGAAGGAAGCGGCTCTATTCGTACAGGCAGCTATGAGCTACACAGAGGAAAGATATGTTAAAAGGTGCATTTTACAGAGTTAACAAACATGAGTGTCAAACCAATCACACCACACCTGTTTGTGCAGTCAGTGGATCCAGTCTTAGTTACTGATGTGTCGGCAGCAGCCGATCGGTGAGCAAACTGGTGACAAGAACAAGATAACTGGTCAATAGAATGTGCTGGTAACAGTGAATGACAAGTTATTCTTCCAAAAGTAAGTGGATTCCACACTCAGGTACTTCTTAAAGGCCGATGCCTCCAACACCAGGGCCCAAATCCATAACCTTGCCAGGCTTAGTTGCCTGCTAAAGTGCCCAGTTTGTACAGGCCGATGTACACAACTGGCAACCAACTAAGCTAGCAAGGTTTTATGGATTTGGGCCCAGCTGTCCTTTCAGATAATGATGTTAATGCTTTTTTGAATATTAAGTCAAGCGCCATGAGGTCTAACTTGGCTCTTTATTAGCTCTTAAGAGAACATTATTGGATGACCGTTATGAAATGTGGAGGACACCAGAGCACCCGGAGAAACACAGTGACTGCCTTTTGAGGCGAGCTGTTTTCTTTGGGCCCCTCGTGAACAATAGAAATCTATTGTTCACGAGGGGCCCAAAGAAAACAGCTCGCCTCAAAAGGCAGTCACTGGAAACACTTATTCTTTCAGGTCACGTTAGAGCGATCCCGCCTTAAAACAGACCAAACACAAGTAATGTCTGCTAGGCCAGGAAGTAGCAATTAATCAACAATGCAAGGACCATATCAAACGTATGTACACACATGAAGTAGACAACAATCACTCACCTTTGGAAGTTTTTCACTCTCGGTGAGAATGAGATCATCCATTTCTCGCTTCCAGCCAAGAATGTTGGCAAAACGTTGAACACTTTCTACCAGGTCACCTAAAATGCAAGATATTTCCAGTAGCTTAAGAATTGTTAAGACTTCATGGTTTTCTTTATTGAAACCCTTCTGAAACTGCCACACCTTGCTGCAGGCCCAAACAGATCGAGAACAAATCTGACTGTACTGATCATCAAACTGGGATAAGAGGATTTCACATCTGGGATGAGAACCAATAGCCTTGGCTTAGGGTACATATAACCTCCCAGCTGAGGGCAAAGACTGGTTTCCATTCCAAACTAGGCATGACTGCTAAAATCTGGTTGATAACAACTTTTGGGTATTAGAGACACAAAAGCATGTACGGTGCTGGATTTTCAACTTTTTTTGTTGTGGTTTTAAGTACAGAAATGAAGACCACACTAAAATTTGAACTGGGGACCTTTTCTCCTTCTTAGACCAACACTCTACCACCTGAGCTAAAGAGACATGTCCCACTAGTTGGGCCAGTAGGAACAATGGTTATGTTTCATTACATTATACAACATTTTTTAAAACTGATGGGTGGTGTCAGTGTACATACCCAATGCAACAACATCATTTGACCTTTTCTTATTTTTAAACGGACCGACTGCTTTCATATTGAGCAAGACACGAGGAACATTATAACGGGTGCAGTCAACAATTCCAGCGAATGGTTCCACCTGAAAAACATCAACAAAGGAATGTTATCGAAAACATTTTGGATTTTCACACCAAACAAATAAACAAGTACCACGTTGCGGGAATTTACACAACATAAATTTGCACTAAAACTTTGTCATGTTTATCACACAGTAAAGACTGCTGTAGTACTACACCCCAAACTAGATGTAAAGGCCGAGCTGCTCAAGTTTTTCACACAATAAAAACTACTGTAACAGTACCACACACTACAATAAATGTGACTTTCTTGTGTCAGGTTGGCTCTCCCAGTCATTGAAAACTTTGGGCAGTCGTTTGCATCATTGTCTTACTCTTAGCATAGGTTGTAATGAAACCAACAATGGTGCTTGGTCCATTGAGAACCAGCTCGCATGAGAAAACTCTCACACAGAGGAGCGCTGTCAAGGTCCAATGTCTACCAGGACAACCAGGCATAGGGCAAAATGCAGCACAAAAGGCAACCGATGCAAGTCTTACAAATTGTTGATAACGTCGCTGACAAACCGATGTGATCATGGAGACAACAAACATGAACATTCCCTTACCTCTAAAGATGTGCCCATCACTAGCAATAAGTCAGCTTGGGGAAAATCTCGTAGGTAGTACCAGAACCGTCGAGGAAGGTCCTCGCCAAAAAATATGATATCGGGCTTTATCACCCCTGGGCAAGAACGTCTGTTCCGACAGTATGGGATCCTGTTGTTGAAAATATCTTGCTGTAAAGAGAATGGAAGTCATATTAAAAACGTGACAGGCTGGAAGAGCTGGACTTGGAGTTTGTTGTGCCCTGAAAAACATTCCATGAAGGGAGTGTATTCATAGGGCGGGATGACAGGCCCTGACAACGTATGTTAATACTTCAAGTTTCTAGTAAATCAGTTTCTTGGAAAGTTTAATTTCATAACAAACCTTGATTTCTTCCCCTGGGTACGTCTTCCGGCATCCTGTACAAGTGGCAGTGGCAAATGTTCCATGTGCTTCGACAAGTTTGGTGGGTGGAATACCGGCCACTGGAAAGGAAAGTACATTGGAGCAAGATTAGATTGATACTTTACTTGACTCATTGTGGGCTGACATTCCCAGATCGAACATGCTGGCAGCTGGTTCATCCAACAGCGCTGCCTAAAAAAGGTCCGAATTGCTGTGGCTGATGTGCGTAAACAGCTCAATCTCATTCAAATATTGAAGCTCCGTACTTACATCTTTCAAAGCCATCAATATTCTGAGTGTACATCCGCAGCAGTAATCCTTTCTCATACAGCATCCGGCAGAAATAATGGATGTAGTTTGGTTTGTATCTCCCTGAGGGGTAAAGCTCCTTGGCAAGCGTGAAGAAAGGCTTTGGTTTATAATTGAAGTAGTCGATGTCAAATATGGCTTCAGGATACGGGATGTTGTACTCTTTGAGATTGTCATACAGGCCTGTGCCAGGTGACCTGTTTATAACAAAGAATGAAAAGAAAATCCTTCAAAATTTTTGACATCAAATCAACAATACATTGTTGTTAAATCTGACCAAAAAGAAAACACAGACACAAATTTCAATAGAGCTCAGACACTCTACTTGAGGCCTGCGGGGTAAACTTTACATAGTTAGTATTGCACTCATTTCTTCATTCCACGTGGCTCTCCTTGAAGCACAAAAGAGTACCGGTGTTTCATGAAATATGTACTGTACAAGCTAAGCTTTTTGTCTGATTCAATTCATCATTCTATGTGTTGCACAAACAAAAAGAATTTGAGAACAGCACTAATATTGAGTTGAGGGCATACATTCTATTCATACAGATAATTTATATAATGAGTACAAATTTGTTGTATATATATATAAACATGATGAGGTCATTCTTTACGTCTTACAGCTAAAACGATTTCTCAACTTGAACATGAATACATATTTCCAGGGGCACAGCAGGCAGCAGGGTGGCGATTTGAATTTTGAATGAACCCTTTTTTTTCAATATAATAGAACACAAGGAAGTTTAGCCCTTACAAATGAAAGGAAAGTAGGTTATTTATGACATATTCAGACCAAGTCTCTTGACACTTAAACTAAATACTGTCCCCAACCAACATAAATCAACAACTGGAAACCATTATTTTCAATACTGTCATAGAGTAATGAAATCTTAAAACAGTCGCATGTCCAAGGGATTACGACCAACCATCCAGACATGGAAAGCTTTCGAATTCCTCACCGTATGCACCACATTGTACACTCTGGAATAATGTCATGAATAAATTATCCCTTGTGGATCGGCACCCTATGGTCAATGATTTAATGACCAATGCAATAGAGGGCTTTAAAATATGCATTAGAATACGTCGGAAATTAATTGGTTCAACACAAGAATATTCCATTAACAATATATGTATTGGTATATTGATTTTATGGTGTCTATGTTGTGTTGAGTGACCATCCACAGTCCCCCTGTGAATTATTCAACACAGATTACGATACTTTCTACTGGTACTGTACATGCTCCTCCATGTGAGATTTTCCCTCATAAAAGTTGGCTTTCTATGGGCCAATCAGCCATAGAAATTTGTGGGCAGTCATGTGTGTCACGGATCAAGGTATTTGAGCCATAAGGAAACCAACAATATGGTGAATTGCCACTGAGAGCCAATTCACACAAGAAAACTTCCACATGAAAGAGCACCTAGTTACAACTTGGAGGAATTATATTGTCAATATAATTCCATTAAACAACATGGTCAACAATTATAACATCAGTGAAAACTTGCTACATGTAGAATTGAAAGGAAGAAGAGGCTACATGCCAGGACCATGTTGTTGAATGCATGACTCTACAAATGTACAAGTACAACTTGCTAGAATTTTTAAAGGTTCACAAGAATTTTGATCAATACATGTTTTCAAGACCATTTCAATGAGACGGGTTTTTTTATAGTTTTTGGTTTACCTGAAATCTGGTATTCCACTAGAAGTGCTTATTCCTGCTCCAGCCATAATGACAATGTTCTTGACTTTTTTGGCCGATATGTACTGCGCAATATCATCAAGAGTCTGACATCTGCTGTTAGCACTGGAGAGTCTCCGGGAGATAGGACTGCAAAAGAGGGGTATGTCTTTAAAACTCTTGAAATACCTCGTTCCAGCCAGAGTACCTTTTGTAAGAGATACATGTAGCTTCACCAGTAAATGTATCACTGGGTCAAAATGTCGTTGGGTATGACCATAAAGTCCCCTGGTCAAAATCACTTTTTCAATATTTCTATACTAGGCCCACTTTAAAAGAGATGAGTTTGAGAGGATGATTATAATACAAACCTCTGTCTAATTTTTGTAGAAGCAGGAGTAGCATTGGGTCGATCATGAATGGAGAGCTTCTGGAGTCGATTTACAAGTGAATTACATGTATCAGATTTTGATTTGTTGAAACTTGTGACAAGAGTCCGTGCTTGAGGTTTACTTGGCTTCGAATTGGTCGATTTGGATCGAAGTGGTTGTGAGGCAAGTCCTGCAATGAATACATTATCAGAAATTATAGGCTACATTACATTTTTGCAACTGTCAATCAAAAAAGTAAGCATGGTAGGCCTAGGCCTAAGTCAGTTGTTACTCCAACATCTCCATAAACATCTCAGCAATCTGCAAGAGCTAGGCCTAGGTGGGCCTACCAGTATCATCATAGGCCAAGGCACCCTGTGATACTGATAGGCCTAGCCCTATGCCTATGCCTAGCCTAGTATAGGTCCCAAGAACTACAGCGAAAGTAAAGTGCATGATATGACATGTGTGTGAGTGGTGGGGAGAAAATCCATGATTCTTAGGCCATGGGAACTTGAGTATGAGTTTACCGTCCACCGCCCGCATGGTGGTGGCGCCACCGCATGAAAAATTTCATTATTTTGAAAAATTTCATTATTTCCAAAATTTTCCCCAAAAAGTCAAAAAAATTAGGTCCAAGTGTCTTTTTTTGTTCAAAACCCTCGAAAATGGACCAAATTTACCCTCCTGTGATGTGTTTCAATCATTCTGTTGTTCATTAGTCACGATGTCAATGGATTCAGTTGAGGAGCATATCACCACCATGACCACCACAGCCACTCTGCAGAATGGGAGATGACTCCATATGAAAGACACTTGATTGTACTGGTATTCCGTATCTTGTTTTTCACTTGAAAAGGGGTTAAAACAAAATAATGAATAATGAATAATGAAAAAAAGCCTCATCACTTTTCAAAAAGTTTCGGACGGTAAACTCATACCTAAATTCCCATGGCCTTATCGTTTTTTACAGCAGACATTGTGAGTGAAAACATACGCCTAATCGGCGACATTGGGGATATTTTCGGCGACCAATAATTTTGATCATGTAGCCATTGTCCCCATTGTCCTCTAAAATATCATCACGAATGTAAAAGATCTCTGGTGAGAATAATATTCGTCGATTTTATGTTGCTACGACATGTACGAGGCAAAAACATCTAAAATCTTCCTGTCACAACTGATCTCACCTCCCATTGCCTCCGGCAACCGGAGAGTTCTCCGCCTTTTCAACCTAGCCTCCAGGAAATATTTTACATATAAAGGGTGTACTTATTGTACATAGATATAGGGACCTGGGAACGAGAATACAAAAACCAATATGTCAGCGCCCATGACGTGGAAGTTTTCCTCAAAACTCATCTTTTTTCGCTTCCCCCTCGTCGATTAAATGATAAGCACAAGTAATATTGTGATTAAAAGAAACTTTAATTCCTACTGCACCATTCAGACTTCAGTTCAATAAAATTGTCGTTCAAAGCTGAGAATTGAGGGTGAGACACATTTAGGCCTATTTATAAAAAACAAGCTAGGCCTACCGTAGCTTTCTGTCACACACACTAATACTACACACAGCACAGTACACTATAGGTACCGGTAAGGGGCCTAGGCTAAACACTGTCTGGGCCTACTAGCCTACACAGTCTCACAAAAAATCACAGACAGTGGCTTCACTGACACCCGGGCACTGACACTCTCACTGCACTCAGTCAGCGTGGTCAGTCACAGTATGCTCAGTTGCACACTCGTTTCCCTCCGTCCGACCTCCCAGTCCCCCCCGGCCCTGATTGGCGGCGGAGTACCCCTGCTAGTGCTATGCTTAAGTGCTGGAATTAGCTCACTGTTATCATGGTAGCATGGGGATGTCCCTCCCTGCTGACCTGGTGACCCTATATTTCTGTAGAATTCATATGATTATGATTGAGTTCATTGAAAGCTTCCTATCAATAGCTATTCATTGTGACTGTCGTAAAACGTCTTTGCTTCCATACCGGTATATCATTGATAATTCCACTCAGTTTTCTCTTTGCAGATTCCTCCATGACGTAAAATTTTGTGAGGGTGGCTGAAGTTCTGCCGGAATCCAGTGCTAGTGCTTTTCTGACCCTTAGACATCGTGTACGGCTTGATGATGACGATCCTAGTGTATGGAACATTCGCTGTTTTGGCGGCAGTTTGTGCAGGATTGCAGTTCCTTGCTCTGCGAGGCCAGAACCATCCTTCTGTGGGAAATAATCCCATGTTCTTGAAATTCCAATACACGTATTTCGCTGCCTATTTTGCTGCTCTCTTTGCTGACTGGCTACAAGGACCATACTTGTATCAACTCTACAGTCACTATGGATTCATGGAGTCACAGATTGCCATCATATATTCATGTGGTTTTGCCTCGACCGTGATTCTTGGAACATGGGCTCCAATAGCTGCGGACAGATTTGGTAGAAGGAAACTGTGTGTGATTTTCACAATAATCTATTCCATCGCTTGCTTTACGAAGTTGTCAAGGAACTATGGAGTGCTCATTGTTGGGCGTATATTTGGTGGAATGGCAACATCGTTGTTGTTCTACGCATTTGAAGCTTGGTACATCCAGGAACACATCGAAGGACACGACTTCCCTCGAGAATGGATCCCCGTAACATTCACCAAAACTACCATGTGGAATGGAGTCCTATCAGTTCTTGCTGGATTCATTGCGAACATGATATCAGAATGGTTCCACTTTGGACCTGTGTCACCGTTTATGTTGGCTATACCGTTCCTTCTTGTATCCGGGATTATCGTCATGTCCCAGTGGCAGGAAAATTACGGTGGCAAGACCATCCATTTTCGGAAGTCATGCATGGATGGCCTTCGGGAAATCTTAGCCGAGGAGAGGATTTTCTTGATCGGCGCAATTCAATCACTATTTGAAAGTGTTATGTATATATTCATATTCATCTGGACTCCTGTTCTAAAACGGGGCAGACAACCTCTCGGAATCATCTTCTCCTGTTTCATGGTCTGTATCATGATGGGTGCTGCCATCTTTCAACTTTTACGTGCACGAAAAATATCTGTTGTCACAACCTTGTCGCTTTCTATCTGTTGTGCATCTGCTGCAATGATAACATGCGTGTTTGCAGTCGGGGATGGCAACGGTCGTGAAATATCATTCTTCGCATTCCTGTTGTTGGAATTTGGTGTTGGTATCTACTTTCCCTCGATGGGATTCATCAGAATGAAGGTCATCCCCGAGCAGCACCGTGCGAGCATTACCAACTGGTTCCGAGTCCCCTTGAATCTTATCGCTTGTGCAGTATTAACAATCCTACACGGGACTTCATATCGTTATGGTAACAGGATGATTTTCATGACTTGCGCTGGGCTGTTGGCGATTGCGATGATATGTTTGTTGCGGTTTGGACGTCTGATTCGCGCCGACTCAGAACTTAAGACTCAAACTGAAGAAGAGGAAGAGGAACTGGAAATGGAAACTGTGGCATGAATTCTTGCTGGGTCTTGGTTTGCTGCTTTGGTCTTGTAAATAGTTACCATTGTTGTATGTATACCTATCAGCAGCCCAAGTGTTGCCCTGTGTTGTGGAAATGTAAAGAATTAGGTTCATTCAGTCATGTCAATGTGGACAACATGAATCATTTATGAACATTCTCTTCACATACTCTTTGGCATATGCCACGAAAATATCTGAAGTTTTCTTGTATAGGATTAAAAGTTCATCGTTACTTTAACATACATCGAGGATCATTCACATCCTTTCCAATACACACTAAATTGGCCGTTCAAATTCTGCTGTTTTTACATTATCTTGGTAGAAATAAGAACCTGGTCAGTCTCCGTAGGAAAAGTTTGCAAAGTAGGCAAAGTTTGCCAACAGATACAGTTTAGTTGATAATGCCAATTGCTCCAGAACTCCAGAAATTGAAGGACCAGACACACAGCTCATAACCTTGGACTTGTACCTTTGTCATTATTTTCTTGGCTATCCATAGAAGTATCCTTTGTTGTACTAGTACATGTACCAAATATGTTGTAAATAATAAATGTAAATAGATATTTATAATTGCTCCCAAGAATACCTGTTTTTATTGATCATTGTAACATCTTTGTACCCCCCCCCCCAAAATGATTCAACGGGTATACCAGAGTTAACAAAACAACAATGAGCATAATTTATTACGATTGCCTCTCTGATACAAAAGCTGAAGTACATGAATACATTATAAGTAACGTAATAGATATTAAGTGTTAAAGACATTGGAAGCATTTGTCTACTAGTATTTGATAATAACCACATCATCACGATTTATTTACCGGTACCATATATTTCAGGGGATAAGGTGTGGGCAAAATCAGAATAGGGCAGAAGTGGAGGCAGCCCGTAATAGTCTGGAGCACCTTATCTGTGGATCTGGGTGTGATCCAAGGTCATAAAAATCGAACAATTTATGTGTGTTAGCCAAGGATTTGTCTATAAAATCCATCTCATGATGAATACATCCAAATGTGACAACGATTAAAAGCTCTGCTTTAACATCTTCAATATGAATATACTACATGTATATGCTATTTGGTGCTTAAGTTTTAAAAAGAAGTCTGCTCCCTACAGCTGAACTTGAACAAATCTCTCGACTGACATCTCATATCATTCAGCTTAGAATGAAAATTTCTGAACTTCATCTCCACCTTCTGTCTTCAAAAAATGCCTGAGGATCGGCCGCCAGGGGGCTGCATGTTTTTAGTTGCTGTGCGCCGTGGTGCTCGATCATCTATCTGGGCACCTGTAAAATAAAGTATAGATGTTAAGTGGTGTGTCCTTTCGCATGAGACTTTGCTCAGGGTTCATCAGTAAATTCATCTGAAAAAGCTGAATTTACTGCTCCCTACCATGACAAGTGCCTAAGTGTGAGAGATGGAGCATCTGTGTACACCGTGATGATTCAGGATGCTGAAGAATGGTCTTGGTACATGTATCAACAAGACGCTTTCACCCGAAGGAAGAATGCTGCTGGCGATTGAGAAAGAAACAGTCAGTGGGACCGGCAATCAAGTGAAGAGTCGGAACAGTGTGAAGTATTGCTGTCTCACCACTGAGTGAAAAGGATGAATCCTGCATGTGACGTCCTCCTCCCCGAGTCGCCCGCTGATGGAAATGGGAATCGTCCACTTTTGGTTCTCCCATGTTTGAAGGAGTGGCACGTGATGGTGTCCTTGGGCTGTATTCCATCTGCACAGTTATTGCAGCAACTGGTCCTTCGTAATCCTCTCGCTGAACTTTCTTGGGTTTTCGGGCCTAGATGAAAATATTTTAAACAAGAAATGTGTTTTAAAAAACACAGGGCGTGTTGTGGCTGCTACATGGAAGTTTGGATTGAAACAGTATAGGGCCTGAGGGACAGCGGATGTATAGGCCTGGTTGCTCTGCATCAGCCCTGTGAATGTAGGCCTACATGTAGTGTTAAACTTGAACTAAAACAACAAAACTGAATAATATACCGAATTGTACACAACAACTCATTAAAAAATACTGGGAGATATTGTGTAATGAAGAATGGAACTGGAGCCACATAAAGTCATTGGAAATACCGTGGATCGAACCTATGACTTTATTGGTGGCAGACTCAGATGTTTCCACTGCCCCTCTCTGACAACCCTAGTCTCACGCGGTCAGACTCTTACATTACCATTACAGAGTCTGACACCACTCGTGTATATTTTATGCACGGTCAATACATTGAGAGAGCTAGCCGCAGCCGCATTTACGCACTTTTTTGTCATGTGACGCTGGTCACATGATCTGTATATTTTGCCAGCAACATCACCCATTTTCTACCCAAACACTTGTCATATGCAATGCATAAGTCATGTACCATGTGTACTTACCGTACATCACTGTACATAATACAAACAATGCTTCATATACCATATGGCAGCCATATTTGCATCATGTGACTGCTACATTATTGTCATTCATTCATAGCGCGTCGATTCGGCCTGTCGCAACGTTCTGCGACCAGTAAAGCGAGATTTCACGAGATTTGGTCGAGTGGTGTCAGTCGCTCCGCGGGAAGCTACTCCAGCGCCGCGCGTGGCGACTGACTGAGTGAGTCTATGACAACCCCGAAACCCCAGAGATTAATATCTTGTTACGGAGATTTACCTACCTGCTCTCTGACCTTGACCTTATCATAGATAACCTCAGCATTGCACGACGTCGGTATATACCGCCCACTTCCCGCCGCCACATAAAGCTTGTCTTCCTCAAGTACCAACCGACCATTAGAAATGACCGCCACAGGTGTACCGTGGCACACCAAACCCTCGAAGATATTGAAGTCGACTTTACATAGGTGCGTCGCTGCAGATATCGTCTTCACTAAGTTGGGGTCCCAGACAAGCACATCGGCGTCAGAACCAATGGCAATGCGCCCCTTCTTGGGATACATGTTGAATATTTTGGCTGCATTAGTGCTCGTGACCGCAACAAACTGACAAGGATCAAGTTTCCCATTGACCTGAAATTTTGAACAAAAGAATGTTAGATATTAGCAAAAATTTGATATGGACCTGTAAATTTTGGGGCACGTGGATGATTTTCGCACAATCCTTCTTGCAGGGAACTGATGGACGCCTCGTTTAACATGGGCCATTGAACCATCTTTTTTTGAAGATGGGGATTTGGCCTAGTGGTTAAGGCGTGCTGCCCATTAGTGCTGGCAATTGATGCCTCATGCGAGGGTCCGTGGGTTCGAATCTGGTAGGAAGCAATGTCTTTCACCTTTGAAACCCGATTTCTATTTCACATTCTTGCAGGGAAAGGGTGACAAATGTCTACAGCGAGAACACTTACAACTCCCTTCTCCCATATGACAGACATCCGGTCCTCAACTCCATTCACACCATTTGGAATCTTTCTGAAGTCATCCTTACCGAGGGCCTTTTGGTCCGCACTGAAGACACAGTGATCTGAGCCAGTAACTTGAAGGTCACCACTGAAACAGAAGTACAGTACCGGTACATGTAATATATTGCAGCATTCGTCCCTGATTTGGGGCAGCTACATGTACAATTTCAGTTAAAATGAACAGCACTGGTGGGGTTGTCAGACTGGTGCAGTTGAAAGATCGAGCACCATTCAACACTGATATCTCGGGTTCAATTCCCAGTCACACCTCGTAGTAGTGATACATATAGAAAGGGCAAATCTTTTTGACATCGTAGGCTTTCTTCGGGGCTCTAGTTTCCTCCTACATTACATACAAAATCCCATACCGGTAATAGTGTCTGAAGTGCCAATAATCAGGGGGCAAGGAGATATGATTTGACAGACAAAATCATAAAAGCTAACCTGGCAAGCAAGTTCATCAAATGTGCTGGTGTCGATGGGTCCGAACGAAGTGGTGGTGATGTCACAAATGCAGCAGCGTGCTGCCAGTTACTGTCATAACAATGTGAACCGTCTGTACCTAAACTGGCAGCGATGGCTTCTCCAAAAACAAGCTTCCCTGAAAAAAGTGGATTAATGAATAAACATTAATGAGTAAATTTAATTAACTACCAGTACAAAGCCACCATGTTATCTAGGTCAACCTAAGTGACGGGATTGTGTATTATTTATCCCCGCCGCCGTATGCCGGTCTCCAACCCCCACATTTTCCCCCATGGTTTCAGTTTCCGAGGGCATTTCACATGTTTCATGCACACCCCAAATCTCAGCTCAGCTAACAATTCAGTGTTCCATCTTTTACTCACCCTCCTTTCTAGCATCACTAATGACATCAGCAGCTGACTTGCACGTTGCGTGCACCACAAATAGAGGGCAGTCTGCCTGGTTGGCAAGGGTAATGGCACGATATGTGGCTTCAGCCTCACTCTGTAATCAACATAATGGCTCTAATTTATACAGCAGAGGTAGAACTAAAGGACTCTTCAAAGATACCAGTGCCAAGAAGATTAGTAGGGTATTGCCAACAGATGTCGGATGTAATAAAGGATGCTCTTTGGTATTGGCCTTGACGGTTCCCTTGCTAGAGGCAATCATCAATGAAATAAAATTCTTAATGAAAGAGGTGCCACAGGAATATCTTTGAGAACTCACCTCTTCTGGGTGACTCATTTCCTGACCCTCAGGCCCAGTCACACCACTGTTGTATATTTCTTCTGCTTTCTGAATGAGAGGAAAACGACAAACATATGGATACCTGGTACGGTTGAAGGATATTACCAGTATGGGTACCAGTACCGTACCAGAAAAAGGATGAAGCCAGTCAAACACCAGGTAGGCCTATCTCTGGGATTCTCAGCAACTGTGTGCATCAAAAATTTCATAGAAATATATGAAGGCCTGTACATGTATTTTGTGATATGAAGAGGTCATAATAATACTGACTTGAAGTTTGTCTTCCGCACAATCACTGCTCACTTTGGAATCTTCAGAAATGATACAGAACTATAATTTGGACCATTATACTCACAGCAGCAATGAGGTCCCCATTCTCCGCATGCACCAGTGCAATGGCTCCTAGTTCTTTACATTTCTTGAAAAAATCATACAGCTCATCATCTTGCAGCATGATATCGTATGCCATGAAACACTTGAAGGAATTGACACCTGTAAAGGAAAATAATGGAGGGCGTTAAACTGGACATGTTTCAAAACCTTCAAATCTCCTCGACCCTTAATTTGCCCTGGGATGCGGCAAGATTTCACAAACAAGTTCATTTTCACATTGTCATCAGTCCTGAAAGACAGACAGCTAAGTAGGGTGGAGCACTTTGTAAAAAGATGTTTCAGGGTATGTAGTAAAAGGACATCTTTTCAAAAATCTTGTAAAGATGAAGATAAAGCCAGATGACACATCATACCATTTTCTTTACTAAGTATCTCCATTTCCTTTGCGACGTCACCAGACCACCATGTGGCAGCAACGTGGAGGCCATAATCACAGCAAACTTTCTCATCGGCCCACGCCTTCCATCGGTCAAAGGCTTTCAACAAAGACTCGCCCTTGGATGGTATCACAAAATCAACTGAATTAGGAAGAAGAATGGATGCAATTAGGCTAATCAGAGTGGTTGTGTGTTGAACTTGAATGAGGGGTCTCCACGTGGTGCAATGGGAACATTTTAAGTTGGTTACGGTACCACTGAGGTTTCAATGCAAAAGAAGAGGAGAGAAAGTCCTAAAACCTACTTACTGATCATTGTGGTTCCGCCAGCAAGGGCCGCCCGTGTCCCACTGTAAAAGTCATCAGTTGTCACAGTACCCATGAAGGGGAGTTGCATGTGTGTGTGGGTATCAATACCACCGGGCATGACCAGTTTACCCTTGGCATCAATGATCTTTGCACCATTAGGAATGTGGAAATTCTTTCCAACTTGTCTGAAAGACAAGAGCAAGGGTTAATTAGTCATTTAATGGAAATTTTTACAGCAAACACCACAGCAGGAAGCAACCCATGACTCATGAGTCTGAGCTCAGTATGAAACAAGAGACACGTGGGCCTTATGCTCAGCTGATCCCCAAAATGGTTAAACAGCCCATACAGGCTACTATCATCGTTGAATGACTTACTTGATGACTCCATCTTCGATGTAGACATCAGCATCAAATGCCTGGTCATCATTTATGACGCGACCACCTTTGATGAAGATGCGCGACTGGGCACTCTATTGAAAGAAAATGATAAAATATAGATTCTTGATTCAAATGTTGGTGAGTCACACCATAACGTGTTAACAGGGAATCCAATATAAAACTGGAAATGATGTCTCTAGTGTTGTTAGACTGTTGAACAACTATGGAATCATGTTCAAGCCTTCTAGTTTCAATGACGTGAATGACCTTGAAGAAGGGATGCCTAGGCCTACTGGTACAGGGTAACGTTAGTCAAAATGAACATTCTTCCGGCCATCAGCTCTGGAAATAAACATAGGCTAACATGTTCCTAAGCGAGGGCTATATGTCTTTTCAGGTCAAGTGGTAGAGTGCATCGGACAAAGAAGCTGAAGGGCCCTGGTTCAAATCCCTGTCTGGCTCTTATAATCTTTTACACTAAGTATCGAAGGCCCCTTTTGAATTGAAACCATGAGTGGTTGTGAGCATGGTGAGCAGATATCCTGGTTGGTAGCTAGCCTACTCATAGCATGAGACGTGCAGTTGCAGGCAAATAACCAGTACCAGTACCGGTACGGCAGCAGCCTGTGAGTCAAGCTAGCTGTCAAGCAACCAATGGATCATCTTCAACTGCAGTAGCTATGTAGGCTACACACAATGTATCCAAATACAATGTATGCTGCAATGCTAACGCAAGCAGGCACAACCACGCCTGCTATGCTAGACTAAGCTAAGGCTAGACAATCTCACCAGGCTAATATGAAACAGAGATAAACTGAAATTAAAAACAGTGTCACATTCAGCATAAATACTTACATTGTCATGAACCATTATGAAAGATAACACAATCTACCCTGTCAATTTCAGAAACATTAGCAGCAACCAGAAATGCTAGCACGCAGATCCAATATCCAGCATCACTGTGCTGACTAGACACAAGCACCAGAGGTGAATGAATTATGTATGCTGATGATGCAGTCAGAGTGATGGAGGATGTGCAAGCTGAGGGGTCATCTCAAAGATGTTCATGGTAAAAATTGATGCGATAGCAAAAATAGATCTATTTTTGGTGATAGCCATATCTTGATGCCCTCATGATGTTTGTAGCATATAAACTGAATGGTAAAAGGCCTTTCCAGTCACCGACCTGGTAATACCTTACAGACCGTAACTAACAATTGGTGAAATGATGCTTTGGGTTGAAAAAACACCAAACCGTGTCAATTTTTTATTATAGGGGTGAAATGATGCATATGGGTTCAATATGCTCGCGAAGCTTTGTCAGGTTTTGGTTATGGGTGAAACTTATGGGTTCAATGCACCCACCAAGCCTTTGTCAGCTTGTGATTATGGGTGCGAAAAGGTGCTTTTTGGTTCAATACACCTACCAAACCTTTTCTTAGTGCCATTATGGGTATTCATGTATTAGAGGCTGGGTTCAAAATAACCACCAAACCCTTTTTTGATAGTTTGTCATTTGTATATGAGGGGTGTAACACTAGCTTTTGTGATAATGGGTAGGAGACTCTACGTAGGCGTACAATTTTCCCGGGATCCCTAAAGATTGGGTGTGAGTGCTGAACGAGGTGCCCAACTTGTTACGAGGGTTTCCAAGAGGCTAACCATACTTATGCTGGCCCGGGTCTGCTGGTAGGCGTCCCATAAGTTCCATGGGCCTTCTGGTGATAATAGACAAGTTGAAGCATTACCAGTGAAAATTCTGTCCAAGAAGACAACCTGACTTTGTAATTCTTCTGAAATTAGCCTTGTTTACATAAAAGTCCGGGCTCAGCACGGGCTTTTTGCGTTTACACCTATAAATCGCCGTGTCTAAATAAAGCCCGGGCTTTTAAAAACTATACATGCTGCATACATGCTCAAGAAGCCCGGGCTTATTTCAGACCCGGGCTTCAAAAAGTCCGGGCTTTTTCCGACAGGTGTAACCAAGGCTTATGTTGGCCACATTTACTAACCTATATTCTCACCCTCGAATCATTCGAGGGTGAAGTTCAATATCTTTGAAGTTCAGAGCAATACAGTAAAGTAACAAAAGTTCTTCATTCCTTTTTTTAACAATGGTGTTTTTATTTCTATCAAATACCAAACTGGATGACAGAGTTTACATCATACATGAATCACAGGAAATATCCAAAGCATTTTGACTTCAAAGTCAATAAACGTTATTTCATTCAAGTCAAACATCTGAATAAAATCGGCAGCAACTGGACTTAAAAGTCAACTTCTGTAACCCACTTCTGATAATTAGAGTGTTTTTTCTTCAAAAGTAAATGGAATTCTGTTAATTCATTTAAGATGTAGTATTCCATTCAAAATAAAATAGAACGCAAAGACCTAAATCGAGGTCACCTTCAGTGTTTGACTATAACAGCATAATCACATCATCATGATGTTAAAATTGATCTTCTGACTATGGAGCCAATAAAGCAGAAAGCATTTGACTCGCAGTCATTTTTGCAACGGTGCATTTGGCTAAAAATTCAATGAAAGCTTGTGACTACGCATCAGTTTACTCCAGTTCATTAAGAAAACAACTGATTTCTATAGGAAGTATGTTCCAAGTGAACTTACTTCATCACAGGGAAGATCCTGTGATCCTGCGACTGCATGCTGCATATTAAAATTATCATGTTATAATAATAATATCCCTTTCCTAATTTGTCGAGGACATGCTTCAATTAATGGTACGTACCGATCTACCAGAAACGTTCCACCTAAAAGTCAAATGACTTTTGCGAGCGATTCAACGTTTCATCAAAATCTGCTTGCGAGTCACCATTAGAGAAATCCGTACCTCCCAAAAGTAATTATACAAAGATATTACAAAGATTCTTTTACATCCAGTTATGAAGACAATCAACCTACCTTCTAGATATTCTACACCTAAAAACTGTGTCATTCCAACATCTTACATTAAGAGAATACACATATTATATTCAAGGATTCCTGGTCATTTTTTAAAGCAATAATGTCGTAAACACACGTGCGAGATATTTTGACAGAAAGTCAGAATTTCTCCCCCAACGATTTGCGTTCGCGACAAAACTGACATACAAGTAAACCTTGTCTGACTATAAATATTTGTTCAAAGTGTCTCTATGAGGTATTTTCCATATTCCAATCAATCAGTCATTGTTTCATGAAAGCAAACTTAAGCAACACAGCCCAACAAGTTGTTTCTAAATCTGCACAGTATGCAAGACATTCATCACTAAACTGCCAATATCCCAAAATGTACCCAGTGCCTTCAAAAGCCAATGAAATGTGCTCACCGGGTTGGACATAATAGTCTAATGACAGAGGGAGGTACATATCAGTGGTATGAGCAATCTCGGTCAAGTCACTCCCAGCTAGGACTTTGATGATTTTTGGGTTATGCCACCTGGCGCCATATTGTATGTTCGATCGGGCCGGAACTTCACATGCACATAAAGGTCATCTGCAGGGGACCACATAGCACATTGGAGTGCTTTGGGTCAAGTCGTTCCTGAGTTACAGCACTTTGATGATTTTCGGGTTACGCCACCTGGCGGCCATATTGGATGTCCGATCGGGCCGAAACTTCACATGGTCATAAAGGTCATCTGCAGAGGTCCACATAGCACATTGGAGCGCTTTCAAAGCCTTTGGGTTAAGGCGTTCCGGAGTTACAGCACTTTGATGATTTTTGGGTTACGCCACCTGGTGGCCATGTTTGAAGTCAAATCAGGCTGAAATTTGACGTGCATGTAAAGGTCATCTAGATGGAGGTAAATATCAAATTTGAGCCCTCTGCGTCAAGCCGTTCCTGAGTAATAGCACTTACTTGATTTTCAGGTTACCCCACCTGGCGGCCATACTGGATGTCCAATCGGGCCGAAACTTGGTATTTTTAAAGGTACCCCTCCAATGCATGTTTATGCAAAATATGAAGTCGCTCGGTGAAATAGTAACAAACTGTGAGAGGTTCGTCACTTTTTGTCGAACTTTGACCTCTGTGACCTTGAAAAGTTGGTCAAATCAAAAACTCGTTATATATGTCATGTATCCTCGTTAGATACACCTATGATAAAAATTTGGAGATGATCCAGTCATTAGTTCAGGAGTTATTGCACTTTTTGTGTTTTCGGTTTCCGCCACCTGGTGGCCAAGCCAACAATCGAATCGGACCGAAACTTGGTGTCATGGGTCATCTGACCTAGGGCTATGTATGTACCAAGTTTCAGATC
>NMRB01001731.1:144707-154922 GCA_002633025.1 Notospermus geniculatus | reverse complement strand
ACTATCTAAGTCACCTCCCCACTAGACGTATCTTTTTGCCTTAACTCTGTGTCGTAAGATACGCTGGTGCAACAGTTTCAGTGTATTTTACTACTGTTGCACCAAACTTGTCTTACACCACACGTAAGTCCAAATGCGTAGGACAGGAAAGTTGGGACATGTCCTAAGACATCGATGGTGCAACCCATTTTTGTTCTTAACGTTAAAGCTGACGTGAACGAACAAAAAGCCCCCATGCGACGAGCAAGAGAATTGCAAACGTCCTGCAAACACCTCAGAACATGATAGACCCCACGACGCCAGGAGGGCGCCACCATATTTACCTTCAGGCAACAGAGCTGTCAACATCTCCGGATACCTCTAACACTATACTCAAAGAAAAAAATTGTAGTCATTTAGACGGGATTCGAACTGTCGGCCTTCTGATTTGTAATCCACACTCAATCCACTCGGCCAACGAGCCAGCTGACAGAGACATGATTTGTGTTTGTCATAGACGCAGGCCTTCGACTTACGTAATAATACTACGAATAAGCGAAAACATGATAAGCCGTCCAACAAGTTCGGTGGCCGAATGGGGAAGACGGTAGAACAGATATAACACGGCGCGGGTTCGATTCCCAGCTGGGTCAAACTTTTTTCTTTCAAAAAAAGTGTTCAGCACGAGCTGATCACGAGAGGATGTTGACACCCCGTCAGCTCGAAGACAAATAAGGTGGCGCCCTCCTGGCCTCGTTGGGTCTATCATGTTCTGAGCCTTCGTCTGAGGTGTTTGCAGGGCGTTTGCAATTCTCTTGCTCGTCGCATGGGGGCTTTTTGTTCGTTCACGTCAGCTTTAAGACAGCACGTAAGACCTTTGGTGCAACCGGGCCCAGGGTCCATGTTCCCGAAGCCGTCGTTAGCTTAACGATGTCGTTAAAACTGGTAAAATGCATAGCGTAACGACATCGTTAACCTTACGACGGCTTCGGGAACATGGGTCCAGATCTGGTAGGCCCCCGTAACAGTAACTGTTCTTTCCTTTCACCTTAGAGACATTACACACACACTGAACATTAAGTATAATTCCTCCAGTCATCCATTTCATCACTTGAGAAGTTCATCGCGCTGTTATCTAGCGTGACTTACATGGGTGTTCGAAAAACATGGACTATGGATCAATGGACTCTGGACTACTGGACTGTGGAAACCATGGACTGAACAGTCATAAATACCTCATTGACATACGCCGCCTGAAATGGAAACCTCTTCTCCGACAGGAAATTAGGAGCTGAGTCCTGAGTGATTGAGAAGCTGTCATCGCCGTGTGTTGTCGGGTCACATCGAATGTTCGTTTACATGTAGCTAACAAACTTCGAATTTTCATATATAACAATGTCTTTGTCTTCTCTCTTTGATTCACAAGGCTTCAGCAGCCTAGAATGATCTTGTTGGGCCTAATATCGGTGTGCATGGAGAGCAGCCTAGCCTAGTTTTTCGCCGTCTCTTCCCGAGCAAATTAAAGGCATTATTTTTTTATCAAATAGTAATGAAAATTCAGTAGTCTATTATGCATGCACAAGACTGGTGTGTTATTCGCGATGACGTCTTCGTACACAACCATGAAAACAGAGGCAGGCGGCGCATGTCAGCGAGGTATTCATGACTGGTCAGATCAGCCCATGGTTTCCACAGTCCAGTAGTGCCAAAAGGGTGAATGTCGTCCTGGGTGCCCCTAAAGGGTACCCAGGGTATCCCTAAATGGCACCCAGGTACGTACTGGGTACCCTTTAGGAACCTACAGTGTAGCCAAGAATTATTTGTACACTTTGAAAAAGGGCTGAAAAAGGGCTGTGGATGTTATAATTTTTGATAAATCCTTTCAAAACTTGTATATAACATGCGTAAGCATGCCCACTATAAACTGTATAAGAAACTTTGATATTTCATCGAACATCCTTGGAATATTATNATCACCATTCTTCTATCCGTGGAATCTGAAAATTTGACTGATTGTCCGCTACATTTTTGAGAAGAAGTTTGACCTGATATTAATTTTGATGTCAGTTTGTCTTTTGGCATGTTTTGGTCCTTAAGTGATCAAACAATTGCAGAAAAATGCATGTTCTGTCGAATCTTCTGAACTGAAGTGAATGCGAGTGTCCGGAAATAGACGGTAAACCGGCGAGATACTCTTTTAAGACGCGAGTCTGGCACTCTGGTCGCAATAATGTCATCCCCACGTGTTACGCTTGCGAGCATGACGAGCTGAATGGTAAAAGAACTATCAACCTGGATTCCAGGTATCTCACCAAGCGGGAATTTCAAACTGGGTATCCTTTAGGTTCCTAAAGTGTACCCAGTACGTACCTGGGTGCCATTTAGGGATACCCTGGTTGGACCTGGGTACCCTTTAGGGGTACCCAGGACGACATTCACCCTTTTGGCTCCAGTAGTCCAGAGTCCATTGATCCATTGTCCATGTTTTTCGAACACCCGACTTACATGTACCCTTCATCAAGAACGGCACATGCTACAACTCATTCTTTTATGTTTGGCAGCAGTCTCAATATTTAATGGGGAACCCGCACGACTCTGCAGATGGCGCAGCAAGTATAAGTATAAACACGGCCCTGTTTCATGTTTAATCAAAATCGAACCAAACAGTGGTTTATTTTGGGGCAAGAAGTAAATGGAAATACTGTTAGAAAACAGGAACTTCCGGGTCTTACAGTGACAGCGCCACGTCGTGGCGTAGTTCTGCGGGTTCCTCATTAGTAACTCAGATCATTCAAATACATGTAGATACATTTAAACTGTCGTGTCGAGCATGCATTGACACTAACCATAAAGGAATCAACCATAAAGGTTCAACTGACAAATTTAGCATTTTATAAATGTGGACAATATCCCTTTAAAACCCGACAGAATTGCATTCTGACGTTTCCATATGATAGGCAAGACCCTTCTGCATGTTTACTGCAAATTTTGTTGAATTCCAACTAGTTGATCGTATGATTCAAAAGGCCTGAATTAATGAGAACCCCACGAACGATGTGTGTTCAGGGTCATCGGTGTACATTTGAATAGGCTGACGTACATTTGTACATGGAACACTAATTGTGCTGAAAATAGCTCAGTTATCGTCAGAAATGGAATTCAAAGCATCATGTTGGCAGGTTCATGTACCTCTTTACCACAAAAAAAGTTGAAGCTCGTGCCTATTACGTAAACCCAAAATTCAGGCAGCAAGAGACATCTGGTGGCAACACAGGAAGTGTATCCCTCAGTAAGCTCATCGTTCGCAGTTAAACCTTTATGGTTGATTCCTTTATGCACTAACTCATGCTGAAAGGGTAAATGTCGTCCTGGGTATATGCAAAGATTACGCAGGATCTCAGTCTTCACTAAAACAATACCCTGGGTGTAATTTCGGTAGACGAACATCACCCAGCATCCGCAATTAGTGTTTAGGAACGAGTCCTATTTAGAAATCCCGTGGTCTCACGCCGCGGTACTTGTTGAGTTTAGCTGTTTATTACATTCTACAGGCTGTCACGCGACCACGGCGAGGCAACCTCGAATCCAGGTATCATACTACCATGCTGGGTGATGTGCGGGTACCGAAACTACACCCTGGGTATTGTTTTAGTGAAGATTGAGATCCTAGGTAATCTTTGTATATACCCAGGACGACATTTACCCGTTCAGCCTTACTCATGATCAACCTCGCCTCCATAAATTAGCGCTGTGGTATGTACATTACACGGTGTGCATTGATCGCGTCTCTAAACCTATAAACGAGGTAGCCTAAAAGTAAAGGGTCAAGGGTTACGCCAGCCGCCACGAGATAGAAAACCTAATGCCTATACACAGCGAAAAAAAATCGATCTCATCTGGAGATAAAATGATTCTCCAGCATACTTTTTTGTCCCTAAAATGAGTTTCTTTTGCTACTCGCACCCAGAATGAGTACCAGTTTTCTAAGGCTGATGCCCTCTTGCATCGACTGGAGACAACTGCAACTGGAGTCTCATTCTGAAGTAGAGACAAAATCTACTCATTTTGAGTTTTCTCAATTCTCCAGTCGATGGGACAGGGCATCAGCTGGAGAAAATTGGTGTCTGATTTTGGGGACAATTTAAGTCTTGGAAACAAATGGAGTGGAACCAAAATCTGCTCGTATGAGGAGCTCCGTGGTGTGGTGGTTCTGGTGTCCGACTTTCGATCAGAGGGTCCTGGGTTCGAAACCCACTGGGTGTGAAACGTGTTTTTTTTAATATATGGAGACATAACTTGTTTATTTGATTCGAGACAACAGACAATCCGGTGGAAAAGCTGAGAATCATTTTAACCAGTTGGAGACAATGTCATCTCAAGTGGAGACCCAGTTATGTCCATTCGAGTTGCGAAAGAAACTCATTTTAGGGACAAGAGTTGGAGATTCATTTTATCTCGAGATGATATCGTTTTTTTCTTTCTGTGTAGTGGCGTTTTAAGACTGAAGTAGCTTACTCGATGCAGCCCATACGACTATCGCCCCAGTATATTTTCCTGGTCACATATTCTATCGTAAGGGCTACAGGGGCTCGAAGCATCGTTGTGATGATCTTCTTCCTACCAGTGCCGTCGAGGCCGGCTCGGGCGATGTATGAAGATTCGCTCCAGACTGTCCAGTAAACGTAACTGAAAGACGGGAAAATACACTCGTTTAAAGATAATGTATCACGACTTCATTGTTTACATTCAATGTTTGTAAACATGCATACTTACATTATGTTGTTTTGGACCTGACGGACATGCCAACCCACCAGATTGAATACGTTCGGTATCAAAAGAATTTCTAGAGGGGCATGCCACCAAAAATTACTCACAAGACAAAGAAAGACAGGACACGAACAAACAAAATGTAAACAAGATGACATTGTAAATGTCTAATGGTTCCCGCTTGTGTAAGAGGACCTTACAGGCATGACAGGGGTTTGACCTTGACCTCTGATCATCAAGGTCATTGCATTATCAAAATGGGCATCCTCAGTAACCTAATAGTGGGTGATATCATGCTTCCACCTCTGATAATTTGATACATCTCTGCCTATGGCAAAGTATGACCTTGACCTTGACCTCTGATCATCAAGGTCATTGCATAATCGGAATGGGCATCCTCAATAACCTAAGTATGGGGGATATCAGGTCTCTATCAGTACCACAGGCAGAGAAATTACAAATTTTCATGTTTGACCTTGACCTTGACCTCTGACAATCAAGGTCATTGCGTAATCGAAATGTGCATCCTCAATAACCTAAAGTGTGGGTGATATCATGTCTCTATCAGTACCACAGGCAGAGATATTTGAAATTTTCAAGTTCGACCTTGACCTCTGACCTTGACCTTGACCTCTGATGATCAAGGTCATTGCATAATCGAAATGGGCATCCTCAATAACCTAAGTATGGTTGATATCATGCCTCTACCTTTACCACAGGCAGAGATATTTCAAATTATCAAGTTTGATATATCAAAATCTCATGATATTTCGAACACCCGGACACTTGAGGCTGAGAATTTCAACATAGTCCAGTCCTTGGATAAGTAGGCATGAACTAAGACTTGTTTCATGTTGCTCAGTTGAAAATATGGCAAGTTATCTGAAAATATCAAATTCGTGATATCGATATCACCATGACCCCTACATCTCAGATCAAAAGTAACCAGTCCATTCGATTCCTAGGGTATGAAAACCTAAGGGTAGAACTTATTTCCATTGCTATAGGTGTTGAAGGAGCCAAGTTATACCATCAAATATAGGTGTGACAGACAAAATATCAAGTCCGATATGTTGATTACATCATGATGGAGCCATCTGAGATTGAAAATTTTTGGCTCTTTGGATTCCCCAGGTTGACAAACCTAGGGGTAGGACTTGTTTCCAAGACTGTAGCTGTTCCAGGAGATGACATATGAAGGTGTGACAGACCGGACACACAGACACACACACACACACATACACGCACACGCACACGCACAGACACACACAGACACCATGACCAAACACAATATGGTTCCCGATCTGATTGATCGGGAACCATAATAAACCAACGTGGCCCACGAAAATACCCATGGTACATTATCTTTAATCTTTAGATTAATGCCATGAATTGTGATGTCACTAGTGTTAATAGGCTGATGACCTTTGTAGTGAATGAGCTTCCGAAATACCCGAGTTCAAGTCAACAGCCCAATAATAGGCCTCAGGCCCAATAGGTCTTAAGTCAGTCATTCACATATTACGCCTAAATCCAACCTCGCCAGAGGAACAATGAAAGAATGGACGAATCGGAAAAGTTACTCGGGCGATCACAAAATTTTCTCGAGAACTTCCACAATAGTGTTTAACAAATGGCTATCTTTTTCTCTCCGATGTTTTTTTTAAAATTCAGTTGAGAATAAAAAAGTTGACTTTTACAGACATTTTTGACAGCTGATTACATAATGTTGTCGTGAAAGTAATCACTCAAAACCGCTGGAATTATTTGACCAAGGCATGGAAATTTCATATAACACAAACCCGATCAAATTTGGTCAATTTGTTCACAAGATATTCAAAAAAATGAGGTGTAGATAAATTAATGCGGAGGGGTGTACATATGACATCACATGTGCTGTGCAATGGTCCCCTTGCGATTCAATTAAAATACTTAAAATGATGAGTTTGCTGATTTTTAAAAAATCTGACATGTTGCAGATATCAATGAATTTGAATGTATTAACGATATTTCAAAAATTCCGAATTTCACACAATGAGTGCAGTCTCCCTTTAAAATGCGCCAATCCTGAATGTAATTCTTTCATTAGTGGTCCCTGTAGGGAATCGGTTTTTGGATCAAGCAATCTTATCATGTCAACGCATCGAGAAGTCTTGGACCTTTGTTGAGGGAATAAGAAAACAAAAGGTTGCACAGTCCTCCTTAACTTGCAGAAAGGTTAAAAAAAATGCATTTAAATGAAACCTGTACACACTGGCGATTTTTCGAGGGATTTTCTAGGCGACCGGCCTTGCGACCACAGTAGCGAATGAACATATTTTTAGTTTTTGGTTCACGTGGGCCTAAGTCCCTTTAAGTGACCATTATATTGGTTCCAAATTGAGCTTGCGTAATCAGTTACCGTTTCGTCAATAATACGACAATTTTTACCATTTGAGGTAAAAGGGTGGGGCAGTGCCACCTATTACTCAACAAGCACTGCTGATTACGCAACCAAATTTTGTCTTCCTGAAAGCCTTATGCGAGGGTCCGTGGGTTCGAATCTGGTAGAACGACGCGATGACTTTCACCTTAGAAACCCGTTTCAATTTCATATTCATTAGTTGTATCTCCTTTATGTGACCCCTGGCATAACATAAAACTGTTTGGGTACTCGCAGGGTACTGATGGACGCCTCGTTTAACATGGGCGATGACTTTCACCGTCCTTAGAAACCCGTTTCTATTTCATATTCAGGTAGGCCAAGGAGTTATTAGGGAATTTTCGCACAGCCCCCGAAATGCCAACGTGAACGCCCGATCCATTGCTCGATGTCAGGAAGAGAGCACCGAACAAAAGGATAGACCTTCGCATTGGCGTTTCGGGGGCTTTGCGAAAAGCTCCCTATTGGTGGTAGATTTCTACCACGTTTGCGCAATCAGTAATCAACAATGACCACTGCTTTTTGCATGAATAACCAGACGCTCCATGTTGTAATAACGCTTGGACACAGGAAAACGACATGGGCAATCGGCGATCAAGTGACAGGGGGTTTGGTGCATCGCGTAATCTAGGCCTATTTCAAAGGACCTGGGGCCATATGCGTAAAACATCTTGGCCCATATTTTCAAAGTTGTTTTAACGCTAAAATGCATTTTAGTCCAACGCTTGCATGCATATAAGCATGCAAGTGCTGGACTAAAATGCATTTTAGCGTTAAAACAGCTTTGAAAATATGGGCCCTTAAGTTTAAAATTTCCCTTAAACTATTGTTCCAAACAAAAGACAAGGGAAATTTTACACTTAAGATGTTTTATGCATACGGCCCCTGGGCCCGGTTGCACCAAAGGTCGTAAGTGCTGTCTTGAAGTTAAGAACAAAAATGGGTGGCACCATCGATGTCATTGGACATCGTCCTAACTTTCCTGCCTATGCAGTTACGACATGTCTTAGGGGTCCCAAATTCCATATCTTACGATAAGAACTTATGTTTGGTGCAACCGGGCCCTGAACGTGTATAACTTATAGTGATTTACCACTCGACCAGGGCCCGGTTGCACCAAAGGTCTTACGTGCTGTCTTAACGTTAAGAACAACAAGAGGCCAATGGGCCTGGCGCTCAGCTGACATTTGATGTCTAGGTTTAATATAAGTCATGTAAGGGGTCTTAGGAAGGTATTGGGTGACTTCACTAAGTGTGCAGGAACGAGTTTAGAATCCCCGATCAGTGCCCCAAAATGGTCATCGATTGACGGAATAAGCCGTATTGTACAATAGGATTTCCATTGTGTGCCATGGAGTAACGTCACTTCCGATCGGGGATTCTAAACTTTAGCCCATGTGTCCTTCCGCCTACTCCTCCATCAGCTCTCCCCATCCTCTTCCATCAGTTCCCTATCCCCATCTTCATCGTCGAGAGGCAAATGTCTGGCGAAGTCGTGCATCATGGCTATCACCGCTATTGGCCTACTTGGCAAACCTTTTCAATAGGCTGCAGTCTCAGGTGATTGAGCCAAACCAGCCTGCTTCCGTACTCCAAATGGTTCTTTCCACAGTTGACCGTGCACTTGCTGTGCATTATCCCACAGTCACTACCTTGATTTATGTTTAATAGGGACCCTCAATATCAATCAGTATCGACTGTTATGCAACCCTCTTTTGTTTTAGAGTAAGAAACTCAGTTTCAAAAAGTTGTAAAACGACAAGTCATTTTTCTGAACGGGCAAAAAAGTTACCACATTCAAACGAACATATAAAGTAAGCTTGCATACCTGCTGAGGGCAATATTTTGAGATATTGCTAAATTTGTCGAACAAAGATAGAGTTTGGAGAGAGTTTGTAAAAAGTATCCGAAATGGTGCACATAGCTGAGGTTCCAGAAGATCCACTTTCTAGTCTCGTGCCACCAGACTCAGCAATTTTCAATTTTAGAGTCTGGTCCAGATGGTACCTTTTGCTTGTAAAATCCATCATGGCGGACAATCTACCGCCGATGACGTAGAACACAATGCACAATCAAAGCAAAAAGTATGCAGCGTGCGAGTAAAACTACAGTATTTTGTAACCCTCGCTGTTCGGCCTACTGCACTTTTAATAGCATAATTCCCTCCCCGGTCGAAAGAATATAAATATATTGCCTGAAATTCCAATGAAAGACACTATAAATTGACTTGACAACACAAATTTAGGCGATTCACCTCACTAATTTTCACGCTTCAAGTTCTCTGGGCGCCGCCATATTCCCCTGTTGCCTACGTCACCAAATTTTGAAAGTAGCCAATCAGCAAAGCTGACCTCATTACAAATCATCGAAATGAGGTCACTAGGTCGCCACAATGAGAATTGCGTTCAGTGCCAGACCCTCGGTCTCACGACCTCGGAGTATGACCGAGGGGCTGGTTGCGCGAGACTTTCTAGCTCACTATGAATGTACAGTGGCCTATGTGCCTCCTATGTCTTTGCATTGCAAGATGTATGAGCCTATAGGTTAGATAATGTTATTTGACTTTGTTGCATCATATTTTTAATGTTCCCAGTGATTAGGTAACATATAGGTTCGCATGAATGAAACTCATGAACCTCTGAATTTGTTGCATCATTATTTATTTGGTGACTTGGCCAGTGACTCAGAGCAATTCTAAAGGCCCATTATTAGCAGATTAGGTAAGCGGTTCTTTCCTTTTTTCAGGAGTATAATGTCCTGGGGCCATATGCATAAAACTACTTAAGTATGAAAATCCCAAGGGATTCCCTCAAACCACCACTAAAGTGGAAATCTTAACTTAAGGGAGATGCAGAAAGCTACTTTGGAATAGTGAAAGCCTCAAAATCACCCTTAACTCTAAGTGTGGTCACAGTTCCTTTAACTGACTCCTTAACTTCACAGTTGTGGCAGGAACAGGTTGGAATATGTTGTCCATGCTGTTTTTTAATGCATGCTAGCCAAATAGGCCGGGGAAATTATGTGCTAGGCTAGGGTGGGATAACATT
>NMRB01001731.1:120223-131517 GCA_002633025.1 Notospermus geniculatus | reverse complement strand
AAATGTCCGGGGGGCAAATGTCCTAGAATCGGACCAGAGGAATTCTGACAGTGACGTCACTTGAAAATTTTATGTAAATTATGTAAATTTATTCAATTCTCAATACGGCTGACGTACCAGAATGGAGATAGAAGGTGACCGACCTTTGACCCAGGAAATTCACCAATCACGCCGGGGGTATTCCATGTTAAAAATGGAAAATCTATCAACATAATAGTTCGCATACTTACCACCTGCGCCAGCACCGACCAATCAGAGGCACGAAGGCGGTAGGCACGCCCGGTCCTAACATATGCAAAAGCTCGATGTAAAATAGTTAGGATCGGGTACCAGTCTAAGAATAAATTAGACAAGTCTTGCTGGCCTTTGAGAATTTGTAAGTTTCATATGGCCACAGTGAGGAATCAGTATCGGGAGTAAGCTATCTAGACGTCATGGCCATTCTACTCCACAGAACGGTGGCTGGTTTATTCAGGGCCTCGTGCGTGCGAGTTAGGGAGGTAAGCTAAGAGGACCTGATTTATTCAGGATGCGTCGGAAGGGAAAGAATACTTCCAAAGGGCACATATTCCCTCAATCCTTCGAACACTCCATTAGTCCATATGTCCCACCACAAACGGACACCCTATAATGTCCCACCACACACGGACACCTCACAAGGACACCTCTGAGTCTGTGTGGTGGGACTGTTTCATTTTACCCATTGGGACACCGATGAGTCACCATTGGGACACCATTGGAAGCACCCAAGAAACACCCTGTCACCCTGCGTGGTGTTTTCTTGGGTGTCCCTGCGGTGTTCCTGAAGGGTTTTTCTAGGGTGAATTCATGAATATTTTTAGTACTGGTGGCCATATTGGATGTCCGATCGGGCCGAAAATCGGTATTCTATACAGCCATGGGCCGAACCAGACGCAAGCAAATGCACAAAGCCATCATGACGCCCGCTGATCTATATTTAGTTCGGGAGAATGCATTGCTGTAGAATGCTGTAGAATGACGTCACGAGCTGGAACTCTGGCTCAGATCATTTGGTTTCACCGGTCTTCGAATGCAAGCTGCCCAGAAGACCAGGTACCAGTCTATCTACACCCAATGACCCATGGCACATTTTTAGGCGCTTTAATGAGCTCCCCTATTGAGATCACTCTAAAAAGACGTTTTCTGAACTTCATGAACGGTGTCCTCAATTATAATAATAAATTAATTAACGTTGCAGGTAATAATAATGTGTGGGCTTATAGTGCCTTTTACATTTAAGTGTCAAGGCACTTCACAATTATTACCCCAGCTATAGGCCTGTTCATTCCAATTTCATATCTCCACTCCCCGGGGAGTATTACAGTCCTGGCAGCCGATTTCAGCGCTATTGGACTAACATTCACTATCCCTGAATGGAAGCATGTCATGTCTCCAATAAAATCAGCATACTGGCAGATACCTTACAAGTTCCTAGGCCTATGATAGTAAGTAAGGCGGCGAATGACATTAAAGTTCCGGACTTGAACATAGAAGAGTCCAGGCGGGTGACTGCTATACTGGACTTCATGTTCCTTAGGGAGAGTAACCCTGGAGACGGCGAGGACATTACAGCAATTATTAATCACCTCTCAAAGGGAAGCATTTCTCAGTCATTACAACAGTACGTCCTTGACCAATGGCCTAGCCGACATGTTCCAGGCTCCGCCGCATGCCCTCTGTAGGTTACACTCGGCCCCAGTGTGTACCTGACGTCCCGGTCTCCTACACACTGGCACATTTGGGGCTCAAAAGCCGGTAACACCACTAGATGGCACTCCACTGGGCTCCAGCCAATCACCACGCTTTCTCAGTCATAATTCCCGCGGAAATTACTTCCAGGAAAAACCCAACCCCGTCCCCAGGGGTATAGTTCGCTCAGGGGCAATTCTCCAGTAGAGAATGGATATTACAAAATCAAATTTTTATTTTCATCTTTGATATTACAACTCATTCAGATCTGCAAAAAATCTAGGAGATCCAGGCAGCACTGCTGGAAATTATAATGTGAAGTATTTTCAGTTATAAGGCAAGATAAATTTATGAAAATTAAAATTCATGTTTCTTGCACAGAATGTCGTGACATAACCTAGTTTTGGTACCCTTCTTTAGCCCCCCACAGATCAGATTACATCCATGAAAACCATGGTGTTTTGGTTGATTTCACATCTACAAGACCTGATTGAGGAACAATGGACAAGTACACCATAATACAGTTGGGATAAATATGAATTTGAAGCCTTCTTTTCAGAAGTAAATTTTTGTAATTCCGTTACTGTAATTCCGTTACCATGTACTGCATTTAGAAATGTTAATTTCTCTTAGATGTTGAAAGATTTGGTGACGGTTAATATCTGAACTAAGAACTAACAACCTAAGCTGTATTATCATACTGTTATTGTGATCATACGTTCTGCGGGTATTGTGTAAGAATTTTTTTAAAGTTGGTGACTGTTTTTGCACTGTCTCTCTGATTAATTCCGTTACCGACAAAAGCCTGAAAAGTGGGCATCACTGCTCCTTCCGCTTGAATTGTAGACAGGGTTTGAACGTGTTCAAATTTAATTTGGACTGATGTGCCCAGGATAGGACTGATTTCGTATGTGTCATGTTTGCCAGATAAGAGTGGGAGCTAAAAATATGACTAAATGTTGCTCTGATTTGTAATTCCGTTACCGGAGAATTGCCCTCAGACAACCTTGGACCACTCGCCATATTGTCAGAAAGCGAACGAGGTTGGGAAAACCCAAGGATCCGTGCTGCCACCACGCGGTCTTCACGACTGTTAATCTCTAAAAGAGCCAGACGCGGAGTGTGATTTACCGAAGGGGTGAGCCCGCAGTGTCTGGCCAAGCGAGACTATGTGTAGGTCTACGCTTTAAGGGCGAGCCAACGTTTTGAATTTTTGAAACGTGGCCAGCCGTTGTAAATAAAAGATGTCAAAATACCATAAAAGTACAAGATATATGACGGAAATGAAGGCACCTGCGGTGTCTATAAGTCAAAAGCAATTGAATGAGATGTATCTTGGAACGCACTAATTAGCTAATAAGTTGAAACAAAAGACTAGTTATTGGTACACTTTCCCACGAAATGGTACATTTTGAGGATCAAACGACATGTGGATCATAAAGTTCGAGTTTTTTTTCTATTTAGTCCACCCATTTTGACAGCAATATTTTCAACAGGTATAGAGCACTCGGCATGTGATTTCTATGAATGCTGCCAGATTTTCCAAAACAGGGCGGCCATATTGGATTTGGATTTTACTTCCTGGTTGTCCTTTTTGTACTGAGCGTGTATGGTGTACATGAAGAGCATGCCAGGACACCCTCGCCACCCCAGGTTCTATGGGTTTGTGACATTGTTGCCACACCTTCAATGTGTCATTTACATGCTTCCTCTCCAAGAAAATTGTACCTGTTTTTCGTATTTGGTGAATTTCTTTGTTTACGATTATGTAATGTAATTAAGCTGTAATCCTTGGGACTTTCCTCATTTTCTGTGTCTATAAAGCACAGTGATCACATTGGACTATAAAAACAGTCAACTGGGGGTGTCTTTATTGCTTTTATCAGAGGGGCCTGGATTGAAGCAATATGAAAATTCAGAATGACAGCTCGCCCTTAAACCAAACGAATTGATATCTGGCGAAGTATTATTCAAAATACGATTTTGAAAATGGCGCGATGCAATCGGCTGCATATAATTCAATGGCGCAGCGATATTGTGGTCTCAACCAATTTGGTTACGACCCAAGTAACGTTGCGCCAAATGCAGCCTGGCACCTTTGGTCTATCTGCGCCTAGCTTCAAACCTCAAAATACATGTAGGGCCTAACTGATGGTCAACGCACCTTCCAACCCAGTCAACAGCCAACCCATTCGCAGATGTTGTTCTATGTTTCACAATGTCCTCCAAGTTTGACCCGTTCAAAAACAAACGCTGGATTTTTCCGGCTCCTTGGTCCATGAAGTAAATTCGTTCTTCCTTTTTGTCGTAGTCGAGGGCCGTAGCGTATTCAAGGCCCATCTTTATCAGGTTGTAATACTGGCCGTCCAAGGAGAGCTTACGGATGTAGTACCAGTTGCTAATGATGAGCCAGGGGTCGATGTCTGGAATAAAATCAACAACATGAAAGAAAATGAAATAGACAGTCATATACAGGTAAAATACATACTCTCTATCGGGGAATTTAAGACCAGACAATGGGGAACATCTAGGCCCAAATGGAATTTATTCATGACCTAAGTAAAAACCCTATAGATCAGTTTCGCTAGCGCCACCTTGCCAATAATCAGGTCATCGCCATGGAAATGCCTAGTTCTGGCCCGACACTGGTGCCCGGTCCCGACATAGCTTACGCATGCGCAAATAGGATGTCAACGCGAAAGCGTGTTGTTTTTCATGGATCGTCGCTGATAAAACATCAAGTTTTTCACGGTACCTGACCTGATCTTCATGATTAATGGATCGACATAGTTCCTCATGATTAGAGCAAACGTGTAAGGGCCAAAAATTAAAATTTACAATGGCTAGTCACTCTATAAATGCAAAAATACTGCGCAGCTGAAAACTCCGCGGAATTTTCATTGCTTTTAACGTTGGCAGACAACTCACATCCGGGTTCTTTTCCCCCAGTGGGGGCCGCATGCGCAAGATCCCCATGGTGATGACCTAATTATTGACAAGATGGCGCTAGCGAAACTGATGTATTGTACAAAACTGGTTAATCAACACCAAACTCTGTGACTCGACAACGCTGAAATGGTTGAGGTCAGTGCAGATGATGATCAGTGTCGATTTCAAAATGCTCGAAATCGATCACTTTCCACTGAATATAGCCGTGGTTACACTACATAAAATCCCGTTTTTTTGCGGTCAGACCTTCAAGAAACCCGTGTCTGAAAAACGCGGGTTTTTGAGACACGGCAATCTCGCCGTGCTTTTCGAAATGCCCGTGTGTTCGTTAGTTCTTCGCACGGGGACAGATGGCGCAGCCATTAGGTGACGTGGTTTTCGCGCCTCCGACAATGTGTATTATTGTCATTTACGCTCGTACCCTCCCTTCAATGCCCTGAGGAAATCCACCCCGCTTCAGTGAGGAAGAGGGCTGTTCCCTCGTGTGTACTCGCCAATTGGTAATTCACGAATAATCCATGCACTGCAGTGGGGAACGCCACTTGATGTAATGTCAGGGAATCGAAGTGCGATTTGTCCCATCTTCACATCACGAAGTGGAAGCCCAGCTCTAATGAAGACGTCATTGCATGAACGCGATGCTGATTGGGCGAAATAATTTCTTTCGCCAGTTACCCCAGGAAATCAGGCCGATTTCCTCAGGGCATAGTGCGAGTGAGCGAGCGCGAAGCCCTGGGATTCTCAGGATGACAAATTTAAGGAAATTATACACACTCACTCACGCACACCTTACAGTTACGAACCAATGAAACTAGCAACCTACTGAAAAGCCTAAACCGCCAACATTGCCAAGTTTCGATTGAAATATTTTATTGGGTGCCGTGACAGTGAAGAAGTCTCTGTACCGATTGGTGTTTTGAGGTGGCAGTCTCAACCTACCAGAGTCTCTCAAACTTCCTTGTTCAGCGAGTCGTGTATTCAGTAGATGACTCTCGTCCCCAAGCAGCCGAACTAATTTCTTTTCAACAAGACTAGTAGACCGAACAAACCGACTCCAATTCCTCGCCGATGATTCTGCCCGCCCTTCTGACTATCTTTTCTCGCCCTTATCATTTTGACTAGCATTTCCGCCCCAGCAGATCAGACAGCATCTCCACACTCCGAAGATAGTTGAGTTGTAAAACAATTTAAGAATTTCTGGTCTCACTAGGAAGGTTAACATTTTGCGGAGACAGTACATTCTGGAACTCAGTTTCTTAAATATACACGAATTTAGCGCCATTTTTTTTTCACAAATCGAGAAAAAAACTTTTGACTTGACTGTGTCACTGGGATTCACGTTGTTGGAAAGGACTTTTGCCGCACTATAGGCCTACATGTCCGGTTTGCACGCCACACTACCGAGAAANGGCACCGTACGAAATTGGCTGAAATTGGCCAAAATGTCTGTTTTTACTCGCCGTACGGGCCCCGGAGTGGATATGTGACCTAGGCATTAGGGAGAGCAACCCTGGAGACGGCGAGGACATTAGGGTGGGTTTACATTGAGGCACACGCGACACGAACACGGGGACGAACAAAGGTTTCATGGTGATGAATCCTTTGTGAAGCCATTGTTCGCCTGCGTGTCCGTGTCGCGTGTGCCTCGATGTAAACCCAGCCTTACAGCAATTATTAATCACCTCTCAAAGGGAAGCATTTCTCAGTCATTACAACAGTACGTCCTTGACCAATGGCCTAGCCGACATGTTCCAGGCTCCGCCGCATGCCCTGTGTAGGTTACACTCGGCCCCAGTGTGTATCCGACGTCCCGGTCTCCTAACACACTGGCACATTTGGGGCTCAAAAGCCGGTAACACCACACTCTAAAAACGGAAGTGTTAGTTTCTCACACTTATGGAGTGTTGGAGTTGCTCCAACACTTGAAGTGGAGGAAAGTGTCACCATCACACTTTAAAGAGTTGTTGATTGCAACACTTGGAAGTGGTGCATTACACTTGAAACCGGGCTTGAAACACTTTGGTCTGCTACACCACTTATGAGTGATGTAATACACTGAAAGTGTTGGAATACGACCGCCCACGCCGCCACACCACTTACGAGTGATGTAATACACTGAAAGTGTTGGAATAGGAATAAAGTGTTGTTCTAACACTTTCTAAGAAGACTACTATAACTTTTAAAGTGTTCATGCGTCGCACTTTCCAAGGATATCACTATTACTTATACGGCTGGATAGCGCTACAGAGCCAAGGAAATCGCCCAAAATAAAAAAAAAAGTTGACGGCATGCGTTAGGTACGTGCATTAGGTAGGACCCACAGTGGAATGGGTCACTTGACAAGTGACTTGCAACACTTCGTTGGTGAACACCTAAGAAAGTGTTGAATCAGCACCATAAGAGCAGTCACTCACAGCCCTCTGGGAAAGTGTTGATTTTAACTCTTCAGGTGTTGATTTCACCACTTCAGTTTTTAGAGTGCACTAGATGGCACTCCACTGGGCTCCAGCCAATCACCACGCTTTCTCACTCATAATTCCCGCGGAAATTACTTCCAGGAAAAACCCAACCCCGTCCCCAGGGGTATAGTTCGCTCAGACAACCTTGGACCACTCGTCATATTGTCAGAAAGCGAACGAGGTTGGGAAAACCCAAGGATCCGTGCTGCCACCACGCGGTCTTCACGACTGTTAATCTCTAAAAGAGCCAGACGCGGAGTGTGATTTACCGAAGGGGTGAGCCCGCAGTGTCTGGCCAAGCGAGACTATGTGTAGGTCTATGCTTTGAACCAAACGAATTGGTATCTGGCGAAGTATTATTCAAAATACGATTTTGAAAATGGTGCGATGCAATCGGCTGCATACAATTCAATGGCGCAGCGATATTGTGGTCTCAACCAATTTGGTTACGACCCAAGTAACGTTGCGCCAAATGCAGCCTGGCACCTTTGGTCTATCTGCGCCTAGCTTCAAACCTCAAAATACATGTAGGCCTAACTGATGCCAAAATGGTGAATGTCGTCCTGGGTACCCCTAAAGGGTACCCAGGTCCAACCTGGGTATCCCTAAATGGCACCCAGGTACGTACTGGGTACCCTTTAGGAACCTAAAGGATACCCAGTTTGAAATTCCCGCCTGGTGAGATACCTGGAATCCAGGTCGAATATGGCACGTGCGTTGTGGTGCCGATTGCCAAATCACCATTCTTCAATCCGTGGAATCTCAAAATTTGACTGATTATCCGCTAAATTTTTGAAAAGAAGTTTGACCTGATATTTAATTTTGATGTCGATTCGTCTAAATTTCCCGTCATTGTCGACCTCAACATATTTGCTTTTAACTTCGCGGCCTTTGGACACAAAAATGCTATCTCTGTAGGACGGTATACCGGCGAGATACTCTTTTAGACGCGAGTCTGGCACTCTGGTCGCCATAATGTCCTATCCACGTGTTACGCTTGCAAGCATGACGAGCTGAATGGTAAAATTATCATCAACCTGGATTCCAGGTATCTCACCAGGCGGAAATTTCAAACTGGGTATCCTTTAGGTTCCTAAAGGGTACCCAGTACGTACCTGGGTGCCATTTAGGGACACCCAGGTTGGACCTGGGTACCCTTTAGGGGCACCCAGGACGACATTCGCCCTTTTGGCCTAACTGATGGTCAACTCACCTTCCAACCCAGTCAACAGCCAACCCATTCACAGATGTTGTTCTATGTTTCACAATGTCCTCCAAATTTGACCCGTTCAAAAACAAACGCTGGATTTTTCTGGCTCCTTGGTCCATGAAGTAAATTCGTTCCTCCTTTTTGTCGCAGTCGAGGGCTGTAGCGTATTCAAGGCCCATCTTTATCAGGTTGTAATACTGGCCGTCCAAGGAGAGCTTACGGATGTAGTTCCAGTTGCTAATGATGAGCCAGGGGTCGATGTCTGGAATAAAATCAACAACATGAAAGAAAATGAAATAGACAGTCATATACAGGTAAGTACATACTCTCTATCGGGGAATTTAAGACCAGACAATGGGGAACATCTACTGTTCATTCCACTTCCGATTGGCGCGAGGTTTATCAACGATAGCTCCGCAACGGCTGGGCCGATTTTGATGAAACATACGTCAATCGACTTGTCTTTCTTGGCGGTACAGCCATCATCACTGTCATTTTCCCGAAAAACGCGACAGAAAAAAGTTCTTTCACAAATCACAGTTCGGCGTGTTTACGGCCGAAATGGCGGCCATTTTGAAATGACGCAATGCATCGCGCACGTGTAAACTGCACTGAACAGCATAGCGAAATGAAATGGGTTTTGAGAAAGGGATCCGTTATGCAGGCCTTACGCGAAAAATGAAGATAGCAGAAAGATACCGCCAAGAAAGACAAGTTAATTGATGTATGGTATGTTGAATTTGACCCAGCCGTTGCGGAGATATCAGCTGAAAACCTCGCGCGACTGGGATTTGGAATTACATGTAACTCTAGGCCCAAATGATATTTATTCATGACCCAAGTAAAAACCCTATTGTACAAAATTGGTTGATCAACACCAAACTCTGTGACTCCACAACGCTGAAGTAAATGGTTGAGGTCAGTGCAGTTGATGATCAGTGTCGATTTTAAAATGGTCGAAATCGATCACTTTCCACTGAATATAGCCGTGGTTACACTACATAAAATCCCGGTTTTGTGCGGTCAGACCTTCAAGAAACCCGTGTCTGAAAAACGCGGGTTTTTGAGACACGGCAGTCTCGCCGTGCTTTTCGAAATCCCCGTGTGTTCGTTAGTTCTTCGCTCGGCGACAGATGGCGCAGCCATTAGGTGACGTGGTTTTCGCGCCTCCGACAATGTGTATTATTGTCATTTACGGTCGTACCCTCCCTTCAATGCCCTGAGGAAATCCACCCCGCTTCGGTGGGGAAGAGGGCTGTTCCCTCGTGTGTACTCGCCAATTGGTAATTCACGAATAATCCATGCACTGCAGTGGGGAACGCCTGGACTTGATGTAATGTCAGGGAATCGAAGTGCGGTTTGTCCCATCTTCACATCACGAAGTGGAAGCCCAGCTCTAATGAAGACGTCATTGCATGAACGCGATGCTGATTGGGCGAAAGAATTTCTTTCGCCAGTTACCCCATTCTCAACTTAGAGCTTGAAACTTTGCCAGATTTCAATCTCTAATGTCATACAAAAGCGGCCATATTGAAATGGAAGGATATGTGATGCGGCGCGCCGATTACGCAGACTGGCGGAGTGTTCTTCCGCTAAGAAATAGTTCGCTAATATATAGTACTGAAATGACAAAAATCGCACATTATATGATCATTTTGTGTACTTTAGTCCTCAATCATGTCAATAGTGTACTGATTCAATGCTGTCCATGCGTTTTACGTGAATTCTAGCGAGTAACTATTTGAGGGATTTCATTACAACGTATATTATACGTTAGTGGCGAGAGCTACTTTCCCACTTGCCCGGCATGGTCACCAAAATGTGTAAATAACCACATTACTGGCGTGTCAAATATATACCAATTTATTGATATTTGAGCGATAAACACGCCTTCAGACAGCCAGGGTTTGCAGGTGTTATATTTGTTCGCGGAGGTTGCTACTTGCCATGAGTGATGCGGGAGCCTAACAATTTGGGACGCGATCACGTCCAGAATCACTCCGCGCATGACTGTATGACATCCGAGGGGCTTTCCCGATCAATGACGGAAAGACCCGAGGTGTTCCGAATGCAGTTACCCCAGGAAATCAGGCCGATGTCCTCAGGGCATAGTGCGAGTGAGCGAGCGCGAAGCACTGGGATTCTCAGGATGACAAATTTAAGGAAATTATACACACTCACTCACGCACACCTTACAGTTACGAACCAATGAAACTAGCAACCTACTGAAAAGCCTAAACCGCCAACATTGCCAAGTTTCGATTGAAATATTTTATTGGGTGCCGTGGCAGTGAAGAAGTCTCTGTACCGGTTGGTGTTTTGAGGTGGCAGTCTCAACCTACCAGAGTCTCTCAAACTTCCTTGTTCAGCGAGTCGTGTATTCAGTAGATGACTCTCGTCCCCAAGCAGTCGAACTAATTTCTTTTCAACAAGACTCTGGTAGACCGAACAAACCGACTCCAATTCCTCGCCGATGATTCTGCCCGCCCTTCTGACTATCTTTTCTCGCCGTTATCATTTTGACTAGCATTTCCGCCCCAGCAGATCAGACAGCATCTCCACACTCCGAAGATAGTTGAGTTGTAAAACAATTTAAGAATTTCTGGTCTCACTAGGAAGGTTGACATTTTGCGGAGACAGTACATTCTGGAACTCAGTTTCTTAAATATACACGAATTTAGCGCCATTTTTTTTTCACAAATCGAGAAAAAAACTTTTGATTTGACTGTGTCACTGGGATTCACGTTGTTGGAAAGGACTTTTGCCGCACTATAGGCCTACATGTCCGGTTTGCACGCCACACTACCGAGAAACATTTTAATAGGGAAGTTATTTGTGCGTCAGTGTGTTTAAAACTGGCCCTGTCGAATGGCAGTGCTGGCCTTTTGAAAACGCGCCTGTGCGAGAACGCCGCGTCGCAGGGGCTTCATTGAGGAGTGAAGTAACGAGCGTGGTCTTGTCTATTC
>NMRB01001731.1:95657-113859 GCA_002633025.1 Notospermus geniculatus | reverse complement strand
TTTTTCAAGCTTCGGTTATTACAAAATGCTAGTCTTTCATGATAAATTCCCACCGTCAATTCACTTTTTCAATTAAGTGTTAATTACTGGCACCCAGACAAATCAGTTATCGCCACACCATGGAGCATTCACCACTTCACTGGGAACCCAATCAACATAACAGAGTACAAGCTCGCTCCATACAATACATACAGCGATCGGTTCCCAGTGACGTGGTGAATACTCCATGGTGTGGTGATGACTGATTTGTCTGGGTGCCAGTAATTAACACTTAATTGAAAAAGTGAATTGACGGTGGGAATTTATCATGAAAGACTAGCATTTTGTAATAACCGAAGCTTGAAAAACTTTTCCTAGTCCCTTTAAGGGAATGAAACTTTCAAAAAAAAATGTCCCAAATCACTGCAAACAGGACTGGCAGTGCACAGAAACATGTAAATCTGTGTCCCCCTAAAATTCACGTACTTCACCTAAGGCCTATCATTTCCATTTGCATGTCCGAAAGTGAAGCTTAGATTTAATGTCGATTCTACGCTGGGTTCTGATCGACTGACCCACAATATTCATTGATCACATTTTATATCTTTTGTCTTTATCAAGATAGGTTATTAGTCATGTGCATATCAAGGATTCACGGTTATATTTGGAAGGGTCTAATACAGGTCTGTGTGATGGCTTTAGTTTCCTACCCCCACTTCCTGAGTTTTAATTTCACTCAAGGTCGCTCAATTTCTGTCCCTGGAACTACGCCCACGACGTGTCTAAGGTAAAGCCTTGGACTTCGCTGATATAGCAGTAGCATTTTTCCTGGCTGACATTCTTCACCTTTGTCATCCTCAAACTACGGGACGAGGAGAAACACTTTTGGACCAGCCTGGAATAGTTGTCTCATATACATGTAAATTTCAGAAAATGTTCAACTTACTGCAGTTCACTTCATCAGATCCGTCACCGCAGTGGTCGATACGGTCACACTTGAAGAAGTCATGTATGCAGTGTCCATTGGCACATTTCATCTGAAGACTTTGACACTGACGTTCTGGACAGTTCTGCTGTTCGTCTTCACCATTCTTGCACTGGCGATAACCATCACAAACGTAGCGATTGGGAATACAGTATGATTCAGGGCACGTGAAGTAGTTCGGAGGACAGGTCCTATAGGCTGAAATATTATATCACCGTGTTTCAGAATCTATTACACGTTTCAAGATACAGAATAGCACAAAATTGACACACAAAATGATAATAAGCAAGAAGTCAATCTCCAGAATTCACGAATTTTCGACCCCAACCGGGGTCTTTTTCAAGTGGAACTTTACAATCTGAAACTCTAGAAAAGACCGTAATTACACGTTTCAAGTGGTGAATCAACTACAAAGGTTTCCAGCTCTTGCCGCAGAACTTTTCACCTGCCATTGCACGCGTTACTAGTATATCAAAAACACATTTAAATTAGTATGGTTCACACAAGTTCTTCCACGTGATGCCACAAACCAATATAGACATGATAGAGTTTTCGCAAAGCCCCAGAAACGCCAATGCAAACCTCTATCCTTTTGTTCCATGTTCTCCTCTCCTCTTCCTGGCATCGCACAATGGGTTTGGCGTTCGCGTTGGCGTTTCGGCGGCTTTGCAAAAACTCCCTTCTAACAGGGAATATGGTTCACCTGGGGCGACCGCCACAAAACTACGATAGCACTACCAGGGCCTAACAGAGAAATTCTGTAATGGTAAAAGCCATTGCATACCTCTCTGTTAGGCACTGTTAGTGCTATCGGAATTTCGTGACGGCCCGCCCTGGCCTTCAACGTGATATCACAAACTATGTAATATAGCAGGGAGCAGGTTACCAGCCTTTACTCGTTAAAGCTGAACTGCATGAACGGAAAGCCCCCTTGCGACGAGCAAGAGAAATGCTAACGTCTTGCCAACACCTGAAACGAAGGCTCAGAACATGATAGACCCAACGAGGCCAGGAGGGCGCCACCTTATTTGTCTTCGGGCAACGGAGCTGTCAACATCTCTGGATACCTCCTACACTACCCAAAGAAAAAAAATTATAGTCATTGGGTCATATGAATAAAAATTAGCATTTGCTTCCAAGCAAATACTTCAAGCAGGAGCAGCATTTGCTGAAAGGAAAAGATTGTGCTTGTTTTCGTATGAATAAACTGGACATTCTACTGCCAATGCTTTGCTGGGAAGTTTCAAGGAAGTACTTGAAGGTCACATCCCGATGTCGTTTTTCCTATGAATGGTCTGTGTTGTGAACCTGATGGTGGTCTATTTCATCGTGTGGTTTTGGCATTGTTCGGTGGGGTCAAGCGGGTTATGTTTTGACTGCGCTGAGGACCCTTTTTGCGTATCGTGTGCACGAACTGGGATTCTCACATTTTGATCGACTGCTGGCTGAAAGATGTCCGCGGAAATAAATTTTTTTTGCAAAATTTGTAAATAGTTTTTTTCTGATTAATAAACGTTTTTTCTGCAACATAAAGTTATTTCCCCAAAATTTTGGGACGAGGAAATTAAAGTTTTTTCGCGGAGTTAGATTTTTTTCGCCGAATTTAAAATTCCGTGTGATAAACTCGGAGAAAAATAAGGCAAAGGGTAAGGCAGATGTGCTAAGAACAGGAAATTGACCAATCAATCGAAGAAGTGGGGAACAGATGCTGTTGTCGTTGATAAAGACCATTTGCTTAAATTTCCAAGCCACGTCTGGGGCAACCTTGAAAATTCGAAGGATTTCCTACCAAGTAAAAAGCATATGCTCTACTTTATTCATACGGACAAAAGGATTTACTTAATTTCGAAGCAAACACAAGATGCTAAAAAGCGTTTGCTTTATATGAAGGAAAATCTAAATTTTCCTAGCATTTCCTACAGTTTTATTCATACAGGTACAAGTAAATGCTTAAAAATCGGTAGTTAAAGCAAATGCTAGTTTTTATTCATATGACCCATTTAGACGGGATTCGAACCGTAGACCTTCTGATTTGTAATCCACGACTCAAGCCACTCGGCCAACGAGCCAGCTGACAAGGACATCATTTGTGTTTGTCATAGACGTAGGCCTTCGACTTGCGTAATAATACTATGAATAAGAGAAAACACAACCAACACGATCGGTGGCCGTATGGGGAATACGGTGGAGCAAAGATAACAAGGCGCGGGTTCGATTCCCAGCTGGGTCGAACTTTTTTCTTTCAAAAAAGTGTTCAGCAGGAGCTCACCAGAAGATGTTGACACCTTGACAGCTCGAAGACAAATAAGGTGGCGCCCTCCTGGTCGTGGGGTCCATCGTATTTTCTGGGCCTTCGTTTGAGGTGTTTGCAGGGCGTGAGCATTTCTCTTGCTTGTCGCATGGGGGCTTTTCGTTCATGCAGTCAAGCTTTAATAGCAATAACCAGTTATAAGGAGTATGGTTTATCAGGCCTTGCACGTTATATCAGAAACCAACTGCAAGGAATATGGTTCACCAGCCCGTGCACGTTGTAACAGTTTACAACGAGCATGGTTCACCAGCCCTTGCAGGTTTATCCTGAACAACTTCTATTTCACCCCCAACATGCCCAAGAAATCAAAGAGGTTGCGGCACTGATGTTGCCCAGTCTTGCTGCTGCCTTCAACAGACCTTTATGTCCCCCACTTACTACAATCCTGGTGCGGTTCCTCATCGGAGTTGTCACCACAGTCGTTCTCGTGATCGCACACCATTAGCCTACTGATGCATTGTCCATTATCACACGTGAACTGGCTTCCGAAGCAGGTCCTGTTCTCGCTATCTGGATTGGTGACGTAAACATAGTAAAGGTCTACATGTATGTCCACCTGTGCGTTTCACGCAACGTGTTCTAAGATTTTCACAGGGAAATGGATGACTACCACACATTCAACTGACATATCAGCTAAAAATTTCCGTTTCCCTGTGAAAATCGTAAAACACACTGAGTAAAATACACAGGCGGACCGAGGCCTTAAATTCTGATCTAATTCCACCGCGATCAATGGAGTGAAGGCGAGCGTACAGGATAATATCACTGGGCCAAAGAATTACCTCCGCCGATTATCAGGAATTATTGGCTGTCCGAGCCACTGAGGTGCAACATCCTGTCTGATATTCAAGCAATGCCCACGTGATGTAAGATACATTACAGATACCATAGAGCATGGCGTGCATGATGCAAGCAACCATCGGGCAAACTTACAACACTTGCAAGTCTGTCCAACGTATATGTAATACGTAAGATGGGTACCGTAACGTCAAAAGCTTCACAAGCTGATTCAGGGATGACACTCGGCCTTATTCTTTTCCCCTCGCCACTGCCTTCTTCCAACAACCCAATGCCACCAAACCCTGGTCGAAATGATTTACTCAGTCTTAATTTAAACAAAATACCCTCGAAAATCCCGCACCTAAAACACTTAAAACATTTCCCACGGCGCATCTGTTGGCAACCTCTCGCACAAATACAACCATCATGATAGAATTTGGCCACACACGAAATTTATCCATTGCTCCTTCAACAGCTAACATACAGCTGCAAACATTGCCAAACAGCACAAGGAATGTCAGACAGTGTTGAAAATAAGGGTCACCTTGTGAACCATTATACAAAACTGTGGGGTGGGAGGAGATCGTCTGCTATGGTCAAACATCGTACTGATGCGAATTACTTGAGCTTCAGAGAGAGTTCTGTCCTTGTCGCCAAAGCTATTTCTGATGCTAAAATTTCATATCATAATAAGATCTGTGACTCATTAGACTCTAATACATCTGGCTCTAAAAACTATTGGTATATCATCAAACGGCTTCTAGGTAAAAAATTTTGTACTGGCATACCAAACTTGGTATTCAACAACGTGTCACCTGGGTGGAAATTCGAGAAAAAATACAATAATGTTCAGAATATTTTAATGTGGACAAAAATATATACATGGCATGTTTGGGCCACCGTAATATTTGTAAACATTTATTCAGCAGCCACTGTCATTAGTGACCGGCTGGCGCATCGGTAGAGTGTCCGGCTATGAATCTGGGGCGCCGGGTTCGAGCCTTGCAGTAGGCGATTTTTTCACGTGTCTGTTTCTCTGTTTATTTTTTTGGCTGAACACTTTTAGTCGCAGGACGAATATCTCCCCAGCCCTTCCCTTTCCCTACAAATCCGCATTTGCTGATAAGTACTTATAACCACAGATCCCTGTCAGCTGCCCTGCATTCAGAGAAGTCTCTCGGAATGCAGGGGCAGCTGACGACCATCGACATTCCCCTCCCAGTCACCAAAAATAATATCAACACCCCAACTGACGTTCAAGACTACTGGATGGCCGTCAGGCCAGATAGACTGGTGAGCACCAGATGTGGGGAGCGGGCTATGACATTTGTGTACCGGTGTGAAAGTAACCCAGGTCCTAGTAAGTAGGGTCCGCGGGACCCTAACTCCTAGGATTCTAAGTCCTACGGACCCCAACTCTTAGGAATCCAAGTCCTACGGTCCTGGACAACTAGGAACTGTATTCCTAGGACCAAAATTCCTAGGAACCAATGTCCTGGGACTGCGCCTCCTTAGGAATAGAGGTCCAACATTTAGAAACAGTGGTCCTAGGGGGACTTCCGTTACGATAGAAATCTAGGATCCCAAGTCCTACTCAAAATTAAAGAGCGAAAACTTCAGGGTTGATATATGTACACAACTCTGAGTATTCTGCACATGCATGGGCGACGGCCACTTTTGCCTACATGTAGGCCTAGCTCAGAAATGCTAAATCATTGTAAATCACGTTGAGATGAAGCGGGAAGTCATGAGACCAGAGCCTAAGATATCTGCTTCAAGTGTGAATACCCTTAATTGCTATAAATCAGCAACATCTTTCTCGACAGTCTATTGCGCTTTGTTGCGTATACGTAAAAAGATAAAATCATCCCAACCCATGCGGATTCCCTACGTATTCTACGTAGCGTAACCAGAAACAACGTCAACGTAATGTCTGCGGGTACGTCATCTACGTACGTAATGACGTCGTGACACCACGACGTCAGCGTAACGTCATCGAGATACGTAACGTTGCAGTACCCAGTTCGGAATGGTTATTCGTCTTTTTTACCAAAAACTTATACTGCGCGTTAAGTAAAAATGTTTTAGCTGGAATATATTATAGAAGAAGCGCCGATCTATAATTTTATTGATGAAAATAGACCTTGACCCGCGTTGAACTCGTCTCTCGGGACGCTGGAAATTGGGTCACATGAGTCATGGCGCCGGCCGGTGACAGTACCCAGTTCGGAACGCCCAAGTTGATGCCATTTTCTTCGTAAGTATTACATCTGTGACCTTCTAATAAGAACGCCATTAAAATATAGGCATTTCTGAATCAGAACATGTGAGTCAGATGGAGCGAACCCCCTGATTCTGCGACTATGAGCAGTTTTAATTTCGGATACCATGTTCGGCCCTTCGAAAAAAATGGCTGCCACTCCCGTCTCTTTCTTCGGGCGTTGTACCCTGCATTAAAACGTCTTGTTGAATAGCATAATCAATGGGCAGGTGTCAATTCTGTGAATAATAGTCTTCACGAATATAAATAGCACAAATTAGAACTCTTCAATGTGCAATTGAGGGCCTAAATTTGACTTTTGAGGCCTAGGCCTGCCGACGAGTACGAGTCGAGTGTGTCGTTCAAAGTGCACACATTTCGGTCAGATTTCCCGGAAAAAAGATGGGCGTGGTCTGACCTTTCCCGAACTGGGTCGTGGGCGTGCCCAGCGTGCACGTGTGTAGCACAGTGTTTACATCGGCCTGGGCCGGGCCTCGCATGCCTCGCAAGGCCTAATTACACCGCTCCCACTGTCTGTGACAGGCATATTGATTGATTCAGAATAGACAAGCTTTCAGAATTTATTAATTAGGCCTATAGGCCTAGCCTAGGGCCTACTGGAACTGCTAGCTACCAGCCAGTGGACAGTGGTAGGCCTATTTGGTAAATATTTAGTGGCAGACTGGCTCCAATCCCTCCATGATGCTGAGAGTCCTAGGCCTAACGTTAGGCCTATCAATCTTGGATCTCCTGTTCCTAGGCCTAACCGATTGTGCCCATGCCTTGAGTTGAATGGTTTGGTGGTATTAGGCCTAATAGGCTCGGCTAGCCAGGCCTGGGCTCTATTGCACTGCATTGCCTAGGCCTATTGAAGAATAATCTATGGCAGAGTTTGTGTCCCTGTCATGCCAGTCCCATGATCAAAATTCTAGAGTAGTATGCCTCTTTTCTTCCAGGAGGTAAAAACAAAACCTGCAATCGCCAGATTCCATGCTTGTGTGGGTGCCATTGATCCCTGGTAATTTACTGTCAATAATACCCAGTACCAACTGATGCTGACGAGGACAAGAGGGGCAGGTAAAAATACTTCACCAGGTATGCAACCCTTTGAGTGTCCATATGAGGAGTTTATGTGACCTGTGCATGCCACCTGTGATCATTATAATTAAAACATAAATAATACAACATGACTATTTAATAACATTAAGTTATTTACAATGTTTACAATATTTACTAGTATTTACACTATGTACATTATTTACAGTATTATTTACAGTACCGTAGTGTAGTGGTACTCGAATATTTACAAACTATTCACAAATATGGGTACACAACATCTAGTCATGACTTACTTTCCACATACATGTATCACAGTCTAATTTACTGAATCACAGTCTACTGTGTCCACAAACATCTTCAGAAAGAGCATGATGATCAGATGATTATAGTTACATGTATTGGCAGTGGCAGTGTTTACAATTATATTTACAGTATTTACAAATACTTCACAAGTGTACATTGCAAACAACATAAACTTTATCGGCATATACATCACAATAATACAGTATATTACACTGTATTAACAATTCAACATGTTTAATAAAATACAGCACATCTGGCGAGTCGGTGTACACGACAGCACATCGAGCCTTTCCATCTTCTTGTTGTCCCATTCACTTTCTTCTGGATGATAGGATTTTGCCGAGGACATACTTCCTGTAATTGTCACAGTGGAATGTCCGCATAATAGTTGGTGGCACTCCCTTCAAAATCGCTTCTGCATTCTGCAATATATTTAAAATAGTACATTGACTTTATTCACATATTGTATTTTTACTCATCACAACTTCTGTAGTTCTAAATCTTAACAACATGAAAATATTTTCTCTCTTGCAGGTTTCTCTTTTGCTGACATTTGCTGTGTACTCAGCGCCTATGTGCCTTGCATCCAACAAGATTTTCACTGGAGAGGGAACAAAAGTCATCTGAACATCAGGTACAGTAAAACAACTTACCATGAGTACAAATATCCCACAGTTGTACCCATCACTTTGCTGGCTGCTTTCGTACTTGACTTGTCGCCACTCCCTCTTGTCTCCTCTTGCAGCCATGAAGTGACTGAAAATATTGCATTAATTACAACCACAAAGGTGAAAATTCTTGTAAGTGAATTTTTTAGCTTGACATTCCAACCTTTTGAATCATGTAGCAAAGTTATGTTGTCATAATTAATTGTCATTTTTTGTATCAACTTACCACCATGATGCTAGGTAAAATGCCTCTAACGGCTCCGACCAATTCCTTACAGAGTTGTAAATTCCAACTGTGTGGCCAACGCAGTCTGCCACCAGAAGGAGCCAGTGTTCGTTGTGGCATATGGGCAGGAATATCCACTGGTATTCATTGAAATTTACCTGAAACATAATGAAGACATACATGTAAAAAAAATAGCCAGTGTTGAGTGATTCATTTTTGGGGCCAACGCAGATTGAGTTGGAGGACATGCTTTTCACATGTTACTAGCAAAGACCTGTTGATTTTTCAGGCATATTCTTCACTTTGTGTAGCTGTAGCCATTGATCAGAAGCATGCTTCTCTTTACTTAACTGTAGTGTACGGTACTCTGCCGTTTTGGTGTAAGTGTTGCTAGTTTTGTAGTATATTAGACAACTTGTGAAGTATTATTTTCATGTATGTTTATGCACTTCTGCATGCTTTGCACTGTTGCTACTCACTGTTACAGTTTATGTCATATGGCGTGGTAAGACTGTCTGTTTGTTGTCTGCATGTATTCATTTCACTCCTTTCATTTCCAGCTGGCTGTTGTGGTGGTGGATGTATGTATGTATGTGTACATGTAGAAGATGCACCTGCACCATCCTATCCTTGTCTTGCCTAATATAACCTTTTAAAAGCATCTATCCTGTCCAGACATGCTCAACTTTTGGGTCAACACACCTTTTTGCTGCTATTCAAATTCAGCATTGATCTGTGTTAGCCCACAGGATTGAGTGCCATCACCTGAACTTCACTAATTGGAGAATGGTCACAGACTGTCACTTACAAGTCTCTACCCATTCTGTTGCTGACCCGGGGATCTGATTGCCAGTAATCATGGTGGTCATGATGGTGATCATGGTGATCAACAGCTAGTTAGTAAGTGCGATAAAACGATCGGCATTGCTCAATGTGAATGGAGCGTATTTTCACTGTAATTCATGGGGCATGATACATGCCTCTTGACAAAAATGTACGTGCAGGATGGGGTGTGACTGTGAGCATTAAAACATTATGTCTGAAATGAGATAACCTCGATACACTGGACTTCTCTCTCAAGGCAGTTGCATGTATTATTTTTAATGTGCTTCTTACTATAATTTACTACTTCCGGCCTACCTCTTTATAGAGCCATGAAGTCACATCTCCCTCTCGCCATTTCGCAGCCAGGAAACAAGTCAGCATGTGGACTTTCTTGGGTGCTTCTTCTGCTGCTAAAATATCCAGGAATGTCTTGATTACCTTAAATGAAAGATGTACTTATGACAGAATTATTTTTCACGTGATCAACCTGTTTCTAATTCCTCATGAACAGAATGGTGACTTAGTGGCATTCTTTATTTAGTGAAAAATCAAGCAAGTTAAACCAGGGTTAAATCTCAAAAATTGATCAGGTGATTGATCACCGTTTGGTAAGTTTACCTGATCATTGAGCAAATCGGTTGGCCCAAGACTCAATTCGTCATCTGTTGGTCCATCATTCTTCCAGTCAGCTGCAATTTGCACATACTTTTGCCAATGGTCCATGTGATCAGGTGCCATCTTCAGTGTCTGTGCCATCTTCACCGGGTCAATGTTGTTCAGGGCAGACTTGATTAATACTGCTGAAGTTGTCATCAGGGTGTCGATGTTGATGTTTTTCACATTGTTGGCGGATAACTTTTGGAGAATGACTGAACCCATATCGGCATAGTCATCTTCATACTGTGCTGTGACTTCATTCACCAGGCTGTAGGGCCCATTTTCTTCCTTCATTAACTCATGCTGCTGGGGTAGAGAAGCTTTGATGCTTTGGCCTTTTCCTGCTGCCTTGCATGTATCATACAGCTCAGTTAATACAGTTGAATCTGGCAACAAGTCGATCTTTTTGAAGGGAGGTTGCCAAGATTGCTTCTTTTTTCCCTTGTTCTTCTTTGCTTTCGCACCTTTCTTCAATTTCTGTTCTTCCTTCTTCCTTTTTGCCTCTCTTTCCCGCTCTTCTTTGGCCAGTTCCCGCTTTCTCTTCTTCTCTGCTAACAACCTTGCTTTCTCTGCTGCCTCAGTCTCTCTCTTCCTTTTCTTCTCAAGTCGTAGTTTCTCTCGCTCTTCTTTCTCACATTCTTTCTTCCTCTTGTTGTCTCGCCTTATTTCTTCCTTCTCAGCTTTCATCTGATTCCTGAAGTATATAAAATTTTCCACTTCTTCAAGATTGGCTGTGGGAGTCTGAAAACCTTGTTGAAATTAACATTACAAGTGATTTATTGTGATATATGTATTTGTATAGCAGAAGGCACAACAATAATGCCACGGAGAAGGTGGGTATGTAATCACCTTTTTTCTAAGTCCTTTTCCTTCTCCTTCAGGGCAGAGATGACCTCATCGCCAGTCAGGATCCGTCCAGATGGTATTGCCATTTTGGCCCCCTTGGACCTGGGGAAATTGACGCTGAATACGTCGGCAAGATCTGGTGGAATGAGGCCTTGCTGAACCAGAACATGAGGTTGGCAGTAGTTGCACCTCAAGGTGTGGCCACATTCATCACATCTAGAAAACAAAGGTACCGGTATAACATAACATAGGCCTATCACCATGATCACTCCTCTCGGTGGAGTTAGTGAAGTATGCACTCACTGCTCACTGTAGGCCAAGAGATAGAAGTGCACAAATAACAATAACAAAAAATAAGCCGAAATACCAGGTTTACACACCAGGGACCATATTTATGAAGCCTTCGCAACTGTGCGTTCACGCAAATCTATTGTTTGGCTGCACATGCCCTATTGTTCACTGACTGCTTTACAATAGATTTGCGTGAAGGCAAGGTTGCGAAGGCTCCATAAATATGGCCCCTAATAAAAAAACCTGTCAAGGCATTCAAAGTACAAAAGTCAATAAACCTGCAAATTTTTTCATACAAATTGAGAGACTTGATTTAGCTCAATAAGTGGTCCCAAACAATATCATACATTTTTGTTGCGATTCCGCTGGATAAATTGCCTTCCAGGAGCGAGTGTTGCCTTCCATCTTCCTCCGCTTGCAAATCAGGTAATGTTGCATCTGTCAAATGAGAATTCAGATGTTTAGTTTGTGTGGTTAATAGAAATGGTTGCGTCCAATAACACAAAACTTAAAAAGATCGGCTTGCTTCTTCGTCAGTTGGGCAGGCTGCCAGAAAAGGCAAATTTCATTAATAAATACTAAATGTAGGCCTACATATGATTTTTTTATACCTTCTGTCGACTCGTGTAAAGTTGCATCTCCTTTCTCATTCTCAAGAAGCGAGTAGTGTTGCCTTCCATCTTCCTCCGCTTGCAAATCTGTGAAATGATAATTCAGATGTTTAGTTTGTGTGGTTAATATTAAGTAATGGTTGCATCCAATAACACAAAACTTTAAAAGGTTGGCGTGCTTCTTCATCAGTTGGGCAGCCAGAAAAGGCGAATTTCATTAATAAATACTAAATGTAGGCCTACATATGATGTTTTTTATACCTTCTGTCAACTCGTGTAAAGTTGCATCTCCTTCCTCATTCTCAAGAAGCGAGTAGTGTTGCCTTCCATCTTCCTCCGCTTGCAAATCTGTGAAATGTTAATTCAGATGTTTAGTTTGTGTGGTTAATAAGTAATGGTTGCATCCAATAACACAAAACTTTAAAAGGTTGGCGTGCTTCTTCATCAGTTGGGCAGGCCAGAAAAGGCGAATTTCACATACAATAAATACTATTTTTTTATACCTTCTGTTAGCTCGTGTACTGTTGCATCTCCCTCCTCATTCTCGAGAACGTCGTGGTCTGAATAAAGTACCGGTACTTCAGATTCAATGTCGGGAACAGTCTGCTCCTCCTGGCAGTCGTGTGAGGGTTTGAACTGCAACGATACAAAGAATTCTTTATACATCAAAGTAAAAAGGGAATGCTAAATAATGTAATTTTATTTTAAACGACTTTTTCATTGAACAAATTTTTAGCCCTTTTAGCCTCTTGCGTCTTGTTGTTTCATTCACAGGTTCAACACCAACCAAGTCTGTTATGATGTATGCCTACCAGTTCCAACATGTCCAACGGATCTTCAGGAAGAAGCCTTGAAGAATCGATTGCAGCTGGGTTGAATGGAATCACTCCAGTCTTCCTGAACGCTTCCTTTACCAAGTATGGAGAGGCTGTTTGTTCCAGGGCGTACTTCAGGACTGTAGCGAAGTGCTGTTTACCAAGTATCATGTCTCTGAAATGACAGAATTTGAAGACTTCCCAATGCAAGTGGTGCGGAAATACATGCACAGTTTCATTGAACACTTTCATGTTGTGCACCTTTTGCACATTCTGTAACTTATGTACAGATAAACTATGAAATAAACATCATGTCATTGTGATTTGTTGAGCTATACGTGTTTTGGTGCCTTAGAGTGGCTTATTTTCAGACTTGTGATGGTTCCAGTCAATGCACGCCAAAGTCAATACTCACTTGTTGATGTATCCCAGAGAAGTTGCCAGGGAATTAAACCTTGTCTTCAGTGTTTTGAACACCACCACATCGAGTCCTTGCAGAATGTGACTTGTGTGCGGTGGGTAGCCAATAATTTCAACTCCTGCTTCCTTTGCTGCTTCTAGAGTCTTCAGTGAGCAATGGGCTGCGAGCTGGTCGAGTAGTAGAAGACAGGGTCCGTTGTGGCCGACGTGTGGCAGGAAAATTTGGACAAACCATTTGTAGAATAGATCGGAATCGATATACCCGTTTTCACTTGTTGAAAACAACCAGTCCTCTGGGATGACATCACGGTATTTGCCACCGGGAAATGTCTTTTCAAACACCACGAAGGTTGGCAGGATGGTCCCATTGCCGCAAATTGATATCAGTGCAGTGCTGTGCCGTGTTGTTGTAACTTCGCAGCGGTATGCTGGTGCACCTTTCTTAGTGCAAACATTTGTCCGGCTATGGCCATCCTCACGGCCAAAACCAACTTCATCGAGGGCGTATATCTGTCTTGGTTTGTACTCGTTCTTCTCCAGTACCGACTGCAGCAAATCGAAGTGAGCCTTGATAACGTTCACGTTACCCATGCGGGAGCGGGCACGGTTGATTGATTGTGGTTTCCTCATCGTTATGTCATTGTGGCGTTCAAGAAAACCACGAAACCATTTGTCACTGGGACCATTTTCCGTATTGCATGATGTTGAGCGTCCACTCCTGTTGATTATCTCGCGAACATAGGCCTTGATCATTTCTCTGGATAGTGGGAAGTGTCGATCGGCACAGTACTTGATGTAGATAACTAGGTAATTTTCTTCAGAATCTGTCAGGCATCTTGTTGTATAGGTGTGGTGGTTAATTTTCATATGATCGTAAAGAGTTGATGGTGGTATTTTGTATGAGTTGGCTGCTGTTGCAATATTCATTAAGTTGGATCTAACGGCATCTTTGGCTTTTTCTAGATTTTCCTTCAGGTAATTAAGGTACGGCATGATGAATGATGGTGATGTTGATTCCTGAAAAACAACAATTGTACGGAAACAGAAGTAGGCGCCATTTTTTGTTTTTTGGCCCACCCGACCCATACAAAACTCCTGCAGCCAACGGTCTTAGTAATGGCATCATTCATCAATGTTTGGAGTGGGTTTGAGCATACTGTGACGCCATCTGTGATTTGGACAGTGACCTAATTATGCGCGCCACGCACTCACGCGCGGGGGGATTTGAAAGCGTCGAGGCTCAGTTCATCTTATACCAAGAAGACGAGGCGGCCATCGGAATCACTTCTCATACTAGCTCTGTCTGTTAATAACACACCCGAAACATTTGGGACACTTGCGAAATGCATGGAATATAAACTCCAGAGAGGTTGTATGTAGACATAATCATGATAATAAGCGCGCCATCTCCGCGCATTGTTTCGCGCCTTTTATTTAGGCCTAGGCCTACTGTGAAAAACTCGGGAATCTGTGCACAGACTTCCCACGACATTACAATAGGTCTAAACCTATGATACAACATTCTTCTAAGTCGTTCAGAGTGAAGTTTCTCATCTTCGGCCAAGGAATAGGCCTAGCGGGAGGCGAATAGGATGAAATGGCGGGAAATTCACATCTTTGGGGATCAGCGTTTTGTCTACTGTCATGCCTGTTTGACAGCCACCTTTTTAGGCCTAGGCCTATCGTCGGCAGCGAATTATGGACACGGTGCAGCATTCATCGGGCTTTTCAGGGCCGTAAGTTTAGCGGGGGGGGGGCTAGGGGGGCAGCTGCCCCCCCCCCCGAGCCAACCAAAAAACGTGATTTTCATGCGGATTTTGGGCAAAAAACGGCAAAAAGAGGTCTTCTGCCCCCCCCCCCGGACCAAAAAGCTAAATACGGCCCTGCTTTTAACATTCTAGGTTTCACTCAGGGGGGTTCTGCAGAGATCTATGGGCTAGAGCAATCTGTGATCGGCCCTATAAATCCCCAGTTGCCTCCCGGAGTTGCCTACAAGACGACGGCACCAATTGTTTAGGCCTACTATAGGCCTATAGGGCTAGGCCTTCAAAACGTGCATAATAGGCCCCTACCAAGCACCCTGACCAATAGGCCTTTATTTTGCGCCAGTGCAAATACCATTTTGGCGCCATTTTTGTTCGTCCGTTGACAGTGAATAAAGTTATCTCATCTTGTCGACACTGTCCACGGTAGTAAAAATCTAATACATTCTTTTGAGGCCCTGGGTGAAGTTCTCCCATTTAGGCCAAATTTTCTTTACATCATAGTACACAGCCTAAGAGTAACGGGAGGGGATTAAGGGAACACCCCGTCGAAAGGGCGGGAAAAGGCGGGAACATACAACAGGGCGTATTTAATCGTCTGAAACGCAGCAAAATCGGAGAAAACGCCCAGAACACCTACCTGACATAGATGCGAGATGCTTATGTGATGACGTAGTGGACGGCGTCATGACGTAACTCGGAAATGCTCAGTGTGACGTCACAAAAAAGGCGCCAATTCCGAACTGGGTAGCGTTCCGAACTGGGTACTGGGACGTTACGGACGAAAATTACGTTACGCAACATTACGGCGTAGAAGTATGAATCAAGCTTAAGAAATCAATATTACTCAAGAGCGGACGACGTCATCACGACACTGCGCGTGGCGAGTGGGGCTTTTAATTTTTCGGGTTTTCCCGGCGATGTTTCACTTTTGCCACTTGTTTCAGGATTGCCTCGCCAAAGTCAGTATTACCGCATTCACATCAATTTTCGTCTGTTTTGGAGGTGGGTACATGCTATACAAACAAAATAGGCCTAAGGATTACCTAGGTGGGCAGCTGATACTGTACCTTCAACAAAGGTGGTTTATCAAGGCAATTTTGCATCGAATCGAGAAAAATATGCTCGATTTTACAGATATTAGCAATAGTGAACACTCCCTCAGCGGAACTAACTGACCTCGTCCCCGAGGTGCCGCACATGCATTGGGTGTATGTTTCTGCATAGGCATCGAAAAAGGTACCATGTTTCCCGGTTTTCCCCACAACATTACGCCAGGCGTAATGATTACGCAAAATACAGTAAGCCGAAACAAATAGGATCAATTGCCTGTTAGAAGACAAATGTCTATCTCGTACCTCAAGTAAAATTCCGTGAACGTGATTGGCTCATTTACGTCATGTGACCTTGTGTCATTTCGATATGTCCCCCCGCGGGCGGTCATATCGCGATATGTTGCCCGCTACCATGGCTACGTAATGCCCGCCGCTTTTTTCACTCTCTCGGTTCGCAAGTTCGAACGGCCATAGAACAAATGCAGTCTTTTCAAACGGAAAAATACCACTCACATTCTCATTTCTTGGACGTAAGCANAGTGGAGAGATGCCCTTGTATACGGACGGGAGTCTCTGGGGTAGTGTCCCAATGAATGTGTCTTGATGTTCCCCTAAAAGTTGTGTCTTTCTGGAAAAGATTTCCGTTGGACACCTGGTGTTAGGTGCCCTTGTTGGGAGAGAAATACCCTTGTCGACGGGATGTCCTTTGCTGTAGTGCCCCACTGAATATGCCCCGATGTTCCTCTAGCAGTGGTGTCTTTCTGGAAGATGTATCCAGTTGGACATGCCCTTAGTTCTGTTGGGTAGAGGTGCCCTTTTCGACGGGACATTCGGCGGGATAGTGTCCCAATGAAAGTGTCTGGATTTTCCTCAAGAAGTAATGTGTTTCTGGAAGAGATGTTCAGTTGGATACATGATCATGGTGTTCACGTCCCTTGCACAATAGATCATCTTTCATTATAAAAATGTTGCCCGAAATGTCGGGTGACATACCGAATGTCCCCCCGCTGGGATGATATGTCTCCCGAGGCTTTGCGAGGGAGACATATCATCCCAAAGGGGGGACATTCGGTATGTCACCCGACATTTCGGGCAACATTTTTATAATGAAAGATGATCTATTGTGCAAGGGACGTGAACACCATGATCATGTATCCAACTGAACATCTCTTCCAGAAACACATTACTTCTTGAGGAAAATCCAGACACTTTCATTGGGACACTATCCCGCCGAATGTCCCGTCGAAAAGGGCACCTCTACCCAACAGAACTAAGGGCATGTCCAACTGGATACATCTTCCAGAAAGACACCACTGCTAGAGGAACATCGGGGCACATTCAGTGGGGCACTATAGCAAAGGACATTCCGTCGACACGGGTATTTCTCTCCCAACAAGGGCACCTAACACCAGGTGTCCAACGGAAATCTTTTCCAGAAAGACACAACTTTTAGGGGAACATCAAGACACATTCATTGGGACACTACCCCAGAGATTCCCGTCCGTACAAGGGCATCTCTCCACTTAAAAGGACATGTCCAACTGCACAGTTCACCCAGAAAGACACCACTTCTAGACGGACATCGCGGCACTCTCCTTGGGGCATTCTCCCACAGGACGTCCCGTCGACAAGGGCCCTACGAAGGACGTGTACAAATGGATACTTCTTCCAGAATGAAACCACTGCGAGAGGTACACTCTTGATCACAAGTAAATCCGCAGAAGATATTCTTGATTTACTCGATAATTACTAATTATTTTTTCCCAATTTTTGGACATGTGAAAGCCACATGCATTGTCTAACAAATTCCGCTTCAATTATTCAAATCGACCAACATCACTGTCCTACAGAGCAGTTCAAAGAGGGCAGGCTGGTTTGGAGGTTTCACCAACTGAAGTTTTCATCAAATTTTTCACCTGCACGACCTTCAGCCTTGGTCATTAAGCGACAATCCAGTGAAAATTTTACAAAAATATATCAAGATCTCGCCCCAAAATTGCATTTTTGTCCAAAATCTCATTACATGCTTGGCAACCAGTGAACCCAACTGCGAGATGGTCCCTTAGACTTGTCCCCAGTCAATGCCCTGAATTGAATGTTGGCTAGTTGAACAGGCCAATTGTTATTCAGAATCATTGTGGTTGGAGTAACACCAACCACAACAGATCAATTTCATGCTTTCAACCATAGTTCAATTCAAATTGTCCGGCCACCAAAACACAATACAGTGTCCTGTTTGCATAGTATAGCGAGGGGGCATCTCACAGTTGAGTTCACTGGGTTGCCAAGGAAGTGGTGAAATAATGGACAAAAACGCATTTTTTGGCGAGATCTTGATATATTTTTTT
>NMRB01001731.1:59177-83431 GCA_002633025.1 Notospermus geniculatus | reverse complement strand
AGTTTTGACATCTTCGCAAAGGGACACCCTAATCTGAGAGCCAAGAGCCAAAGAGCCAAGAGCCAAAGAGCCAAGAGCCAAAGAGCCAAGAGCCAAGAGCCAAAGAGCCAAGAGCCAAGAGCCAAAACCTAATTTAAGAGCCAAACCTAATTTAAGAGCCAAAACCTAATCTAAGAGCCAAACCTAATTTAAGAGCCAAAACATTTATTCCTATGACGTACATTTTTATATCAACACCTAATAAGCCTGATCCACTTTCTTGGATAATATGGGGCAAAACAAAACACTTTTGGTACCAAAAATATGGTACCAATTATCTTTTAAAAATTATAATGGTTAGTTTTTGAGAGTCAAAATTTGAAGTTCAATGCAGGTTTTTTTCAGCCACCCGACATATTACTATTCTTACAATCATTTTGTATTTCGTGTCATGTTCTTGCCGAATTTAGTGTGTGAACCAAAATATTATTTGTCATTTTATATGTTGCAGAATGTTACACTTTTCATTCAGATGGTAGTTTATTATCACTGTTGGTTATAGTACGGCCACAACATACTTTATCCTCGCCTCAAAGAGGTCAGCAATTAATGTCCAGGAAAAGACACCTTCTTAGGCGGCAACTCGGCATTGCCAGGTCATTGTGAGTACAATATTCCAACAAACTTCCTCGTTCTGATTGGTCGAATAAAGAACTAAGCACCGGCGCCAATTATGGAATGGAACAAAGGCCTAATCATGAGTACACTGGACTGACCTCTTAGTGGCGAGGATAAAGTATTACAGGTGTAACACCGTACGAGGATTTTTTAGTACCGGTACATTTATTTTTTTATTTTATTTATTCACATTAATCAGGGTGCCGCGCGCAAAGCACATTATGGCTACCCTCTTACAAATGAGAATTAACAATGGCTACATGAGATAACATTCTATAAATGACAAAGTGACTTAGTAGGGACAAAAAAAAAGAAAAGAAAAAACAAACAAACAAAATAAACAAATAAAGAAACCCGCTGCGCTCCTACCCAACCGAACAGATAACATTGAGGCTACATGTAACTACATATATATGAAGTAAACGTACCATAACTATCAAACAAAACGGTTGGTATTCTTTATAAACTCCTGCACTATAAGAAACAGACTGGAATTAATTCTATTTAGGTTACGAGGTCCAGTAACATCAGATTCAAGGCCGTAGAGGAGATACTGAATAATTGACTGATCAGATAACTGATCCAGGTAAATATTGACCGACTGAAGTATGGCAGAGAATTTTTCAAAAAGCACTCTTCGCTGGACGTCACATAAGGAGCAGTGTAAAAAGAAATGAGAATAGGTTTCAGAATCAGAACGACATTGGCATAAAGAAGAATCTAAAATAGAACGAATCGCAAGGTCCAAGTTTAAGGTTGTAAATCCAAGGCGAAATCTTGTATGTAAGATATTGAGTCTTCTATCACCAACATCGAAATAGCTTTTAGGACCTGGTACATTTACAATCATAATCAAAAGAAAACTTTGTGCAATTCCCATGTTTTATAATCATAATATTCCGGTAGCCTACGGTATAAAAAACCANGAACTAGCCTACCCGGGCTAGCCTACTGAGCAGCGGGTTTGGAGTGTTAAACTGCGTCCAGTTTAAGATCATTATAGAGCATGTGCCTTTGTCATAACATTCTTGTCAAATTTGGAGTGTGAATATCAACCAAATTTGGAGTGAATATCAATCAAATATATTTTTATGATATTTTTATCTTGATAAAATAAAATAAAATTTAGCAGTGTCATCCTCGTTGGTAGGCCTAGTCTCTTTGGTAGTTCCTTTCACATAAGAGTCGCACCTTGTAGCGAATTCATAAGGCCAATCCCCGAACACCTTTCACTTTGAATTGATAGGCTAATCTCAACACCTGCCCCATATTATCCAAAAAAGTGGATCAGACTTATTAGGTGTTGATATAAAAATTTACGTCATAGGAATAAATGTTTTGGCTCTTAAATTAGGTTTGGCTCTTAAATTAGGTTTTGACTCTTAAATTAGGTTTGGCTCTTAAATTAGGTTTGGCTCTTAAATTAGGTTTTGACTCTTGGCTCTTGGCTCTTTGGCTACAACACACAATAAAATTTCCGTAATGTGTGCCACCAGCTTACTGTCTCCTTACCAATAAGATCCTAAGCCGGACATCAGTTCACAGTACCGACTCCGTGGGCAGACTTTAAACAGCCCTACGCAATATTGGTAGGCCTGCTGGGCGATAAAAGGGGTGGGATCCGTTTTGGTTGTGCGACCATTTCAGTCAGATTGTGTGAACATTCATGACTCTAAAAGCGGACTCCTTCATATTACAATTAACGTAAGTAAATCGAAGAAACGAGTTGAGAAATTCGGCAGTGCTCCGCCCTGGGCGGCGGGTATTAGAACTGCAGTTTTTTCCACCTCAGGATCTTATAGTCAGTACACAGAGTAATACACTTGCCGTTAGAATAGATGAGTTACGTTCATTTCCAACGATATCATGCAGTCGCCCAATCAGAGCCTATTGTCACTCGATGACGTACATGTAGGCCTTTACGGCACGACTGGAAATATCAGGCTTAGTTTACATCTCATTCGATTTCTCCGTCAGTTGAATCATAGAGTATCAACACGCCTCAGCCGATCGCAGACGATACCATCGGATATACCCAAAGAACGACCCTTGAAAGATTTTCTTTTAGTTGAATTGTTCAATTCCAAGAGATAAACTGGTGTTCTTATCGGGACACCCTAATCTGAGAGCTAAGAGCCAAGAGCCAAAGAGCCAAGAGCCAAAGAGCCAAGAGCCAAAGAGCCAAGAGCCAAGAGCCAAGAGCCAAAACCTAATTTAAGAGCCAAACTTAATTTAAGAGCCAAACCTANCCGGTAGCCTACGGTATAAAAAACCAGGGGTTATCGGAACCAGGACACAGTTATTTTGGGATAACAGTGGGATGACCTACCTGAGGAGGTTGAATATTAGGCCTATGTAGAAGAATGTGATTTTCCAAAAAAAGAAATTTTGTAGAAGTAGAAGTTGAATGCCAGGTAGGCTACCCGCCACCGGCACAAGGCATCGACACAGATGAAAGTAGGGGGTCTACCCCGCCGGTAGGCGTAGGCCTATCAGCGTTGATGAGTGAGAGGGTGCATTGTGCATGAAGCCAATGCACCCTCTCACGAAATGAGGGAGCTTGCAAATTGGAAGTGAACTAGCCTACCCGGGCTAGCCTACTGAGCAGCGGGTTTGGAGTGTTAAACTGCGTCCAGTTTAAGATCATTATAGAGCATGTGCCTTTGTCATAACATTCTTGTCAAATTTGGAGTGTGAATATCAACCAAATTTGGAGTGAATATCAATCAAATATATTTTTATGATATTTTTATCTTGATAAAATAAAATAAAATTTAGCAGTGTCATCCTCGTTGGTAGGCCTAGTCTCTTTGGTAGTTCCTTTCACATAAGAGTCGCACCTTGTAGCGAATTCATAAGGCCAATCCCCGAACACCTTTCACTTTGAATTGATAGGCTAATCTCAACACCTGCCCCATATTATCCAAAAAAGTGGATCAGACTTATTAGGTGTTGATATAAAAATTTACGTCATAGGAATAAATGTTTTGGCTCTTAAATTAGGTTTGGCTCTTAAATTAGGTTTTGACTCTTAAATTAGGTTTGGCTCTTAAATTAGGTTTGGCTCTTAAATTAGGTTTTGACTCTTGGCTCTTGGCTCTTTGGCTCTTGGCTCTTTGGCTTTTGGCTCTTTGGCTCTTGGCTCTCAGATTAGGGTGTCCCGTTTTGGTATCTGGCTGCACATTCGCAATGGCTGAATCGCTGCACTTCCACACACCAACAAATTTGATGGTCACGAGACAAACCAACACATATTTTTATCCACATTTGGAGCTGGCGCTCTCCTTCACCAGAAAATGGGCGCCAATTTTAATCAGCATTGTCGGGACAGTCGGCAATGTCCTATCACTTTCTGTTAGCATGAAGGCTGAGTACAGGCGCATCAGTAGGGGCCTACAGGCACATACATGTCGGCTGTCGCTGTTTTGGATACCGTATACCTATTACATTACCTATTACATTGCCTCTTTGTTTTGTTTGGACGTTCCAACGGCACGTGATGGAGGCTCTCGCAAGGTAAAGTGTTGATTTCTAAATGGCCTGTCACACTGAAGTAGTTCTCAAAACGTCCTGCCCCGTCCTTCAAAAATCGTAAAACGGGCTAGAACGTGTAAACGTTGGCAAAATAATGCCTCGATGGTCTGGTCAGTGGCATAACTAGTGGGTGTCGGTGGTGGTGGTGGTGGTGGGGGGGGGGCCGGGCAGGGGCNACAAAATATTTTTTTCTCAAGAAGGTCATTTTCCCTCTTCCAGCCGAGTTGGTCACATGGTGTCAGATGTGGGGGAAATGCATCCTTTGAGATGCATGCAGATTTTCAATTTTTTTCTGGAGGAGGACCCCAGACTTCTCTCTAACTTTCCTCTTCAGACTCAATCATCACCCCAGGCCATAATATTCTAGCCACGCCCCTGCAGTCTACGTTATTTGGTGGTCTTGGTCAGGCAGCCACAGCTGCGAGTGGGGATACTTGATATGTGGTTCAATGCCCCTTCTGCCTATGAGGGTAAACATTGCCCAAATTAAACATTCCACACGGGCAAGCCTACGGCATCTGGGATGCCTCTAGTTTTAAACGATTGACGCTTTTTTGAAATTAGACGTGCTAAAGTTTCTAATCTTCGAGTGGCCTCGGTCAGCCGCGATTGTTGTTGTAATCTTCACAAGTAAATCATTGTAAAACGTTGACTTCAACTGCCCCGTGATATCACGCTGCAGCGCGACCACCATTCCCACCGAGCAGTTGTGCGGTTGCGCCACATTCGATCCACTTCCTCTGTTCACCACGGAAGTCACGGTAAAGCGCGAATCACGGTACCGCGTGACGGCCCAGTCTGTTAAATATGCCAGATTGCTAATATCCAACACTGAAATCATCTTATACGTGATAAAACATATTCATCGCGACTTCAATTCACAATACTGGAGGTATTTTCTATGATTTTCTATTAAATTTCTATAATTTGTGAAATGACTGGCGGGAAAATGACTGGTGACTGGCGAAAATAATGACTGGCGGAATATCCTCACTCGTTTTATCCTGGGTGACATTTAGGGTCACCCAGGACAACATTCACCCATTCGGCCCCACAACCAGATGAATACGTTGGTGAAATCACTTTTATTGATTTATAAATCATGATATTGATTCAGAACTTTCATTAGGGAAAAACTGAAAGTCATTTGTAACATCAACCATTCCTGGTAATTGTTCGTGAAAATTTCACAATTACTTCCTATGAGTTGAGAGCAGTGACAGTACTAAGGATTGGTTCAGAAGGTGACCCTTATTGTCAACACTGCCTGGCTTGTGTGGTGCTGTCTAGCAATATTTGCAGCGACCGTATAAATGTATATCAGCTGTTGAAAGTTCGTTTGTGGTTAAATTCTATCGTGAGGCTTGTATTTGTGCGATAATTTGCCAACAGATGTGCCCTGGGTTATTTTTTGAAAGTTTGGGTTTTCGAGGGTTATTCGTGTTACATAAATTCTACCTTTTGTTGATGAGCTTCTGGGTGAAACGACTAAGTCGACAGTAATTTGGTAATACACAAGCCAGTTCGAGATTATTTTCTGATGTGTAGTCTATACGCCATCGTGTTACCAATCGTGTATTTCAATATACATGTACGGCTGCTGAATCCTTGTGAGTTATGCCGAGTTCCACCCCTGATGTCATCTTGTGAACTCTGTCACCGCCAGTTTAGTTTGCTGGCTTGTTCCTCTGCACCTTACAAATGGAATTTTCGGACTGTGGTCGAAACGGGTCTTTATGCGATTCGCATGCGTTGTCGCAAATAATTAGATCCATAAAGATTTGGAACGACAAACGTTATTAAAACCCATCAGAACTGAATTCTGCGGTATTTGCAGAATGCTAAGGGAATGCAGGTAGAGATCTCATAGGGCCGTATTCTTGAAGCTCCCTTCACTCAAAGTTTTACCTTTAGCTATTGTTTCCAGGGCAGAATACAAAAGTTTAGAGTGAAGCTAAAGCTCATGGCCTCCATATACTGCATGACAACTGTCGAAATCAGAACAACATTCCGCAACATGTCGAAGTTTTCTGATGTTAGACGGTGCGACACTTTGCTAGATGCAACAGCCCAACGCGTAGCGTCGAACAGCGAAGCTAGCCAAAGACTTGTGACGGGTGAGTCATTAGAAATGGACTCATAGGAGATATATGTGCCTAATGTTCTGATGGAATTACCGGGCGGTTGGTTCACATTTTTAGTGGTTGTGAAAGTGAGATGGGTAGGCCCTACATTACGTAGCAATATACCGACGGATTTGCCGGGGAATTGCTCTGTGGATATTGTAAAATGTTATTTTTGTAAGATTTTTCTGAGTTGTGCTGTCATTCCTAATTGTCATGATATGTTGAGTATCTGTAATATATTACAAAAATTTATTCAGCAGCCAACATGGCTGGTCATTTGAGTGACGGATACAGAGGTGTGAACATCGATCGTTTCACCCAAATACGCTGAGACCTGACAATGGCAAACCGACCCTACGACTCGAGGTATCGCCCGATTTAGCACTGTTCAACGCTGTTGAAGACACAGGGAGATGTTTCATAAGCTTCCCTACCAAAATGCATAACCCTAACTGCTGATGAATACTTACAAGCCTGGTGGCGGCAGGGCTCACTAAAGCCAGGTTCACATCTAGACCGATCTGAGACCGAATAGACAGCTTGCGAAATTAGCGGCCGCCATTTTTTTACGATTTTGCCTTTGCTTGGGTTTTTTCAATGGGATTTTGCACTGTATTTTGCGTTCAAAAACAGAAAGGTCATACAGTAAAGCCTAGGTCACAAATCCACCGGGCCCCGTACGATTTTCCCCACCCAGCGGCTTGCAGTGGATTCTAGATACTGAAACACGGATCTAAGATGAATTATGCCGAAATCGCCTCAATGGATAAGTGGAAATTAGACTGGATCAAACTGGGCACCGTAGAATTTGGTCCAAATGTCTGTTTTTACTCGCCGTACGGGCACCTGAGTGGATATGTGACCTAGGACGAGCCCGGTGGTGTAGTGGTTCGGGTCTCCGACTAGCGGTCAGAGGATCCCGCGTTCGAATTCCACTGGGCGTGAGACTTTGGGCAAGTCTCTTTACCTCACTGGCCTCTCTCCACCCAGGTGTATGAATGGGAATGCTCAATTGTAGCGCTGAATCAGCCGCTCATCTGAGTTCTACTGAAAGGTTTCAGCACAGACTGGGGTTGAAGTGTAAAGTCGAATGAGAACCTCTACCGTAGTTGATATCAGACTATAAACCCAAACGTTAAACTTTAAACTTTAGGCTTAAGCCACTAGAATAGGCCCCTTTCGAAAGTCGGCCATATTTGCCCAGAAGGTGTAAACAAACTGACAGTATACAGCCAATGCACACACGGTAAGCACCGCACTGCAATTTTTAGCTCACCCGTGAGCTATAGTCGTCAGTCAGCGTCCGTCGTCCGTCGTCGTCGTCGTCCGTTAGCAGGGCACGTTTCGTAACCGCTGGAGCTATTGATCTGAATCTTGGTACATATATACCCCTAGGTCAGATGACCAGTGACACCAAGTTTCGGTCCGATTCGATTCTTGGCTTAGCCTCCAGGTGGCCAAAACCAAAAACACGAAAAGTGCAATAACTCCTTAACTAATGAGTGAATCATCTCCAAATTTTTATCATAGGTGCATCTAATTCATCCTGAGAATATCAGGCGTTCTTACTGCTCGCTCCCTTCGTCACCGCAGACAAACCCCTGAGAGATTTCGCTTGATTTGCTGGAGTATTGGCGCCTGAGGAAATGCGCCCAATCAGCGAACGCCATTTCTGAGTCACCTTAAAGGACCACAGTATTGCTTCCCAATCTTGCGTTACACGTACCCGCGTTAAGGGAGACCTCTATTGACGACTTGGTAAACTACGCATGCTACTACGTGCATTGTAGTGTAATCATACATTCTCCAACACTGGGGCGAAAGGCTTAACTACGGTATTGGAGAACGGGTACGGTGGCGCCGGCTGTCGACAGAAAGTGGCAATACCGTGGTGCTTTAAGATGACAGTCATTACACGTAGATTGTACCGTAGTGTCACGCACAACACAGTGCTGAAGTACCTCAGCTTCCCCACCTCATCCTAACTAGAGATCAGTTACACGTATACATGTATAGCGGCCCTTGTAATATTCACAGCCAAGCAGCTGACACAGCTGACATAGTTATGCCAGGCAATTAACCTATCCTACACTGCTGGATTCAATCTAAGTTGAGTTCAGCCTATCCTACATTCATCGCACAGAATGTTAATGTATATCATTCTCGCGAAACTGGAGTTTATATTCATGCTGACCTGCTGGGTCAGCTTTGTTACCTGCGTAGTTCATGTGTAACGATCACTGGCCAACTTGGGATGAGATGGTGGGGATGAACATTTGCTGGAATGGCTTTGATACTCCACCGATTCAGGTGAAATCTCTCAGGGGTTTGTGTGCGGCGACGAAGGTAGCGAGCACTAAGAACGCCTGATGTTCTCAGGATGCATCTAATTAGGATACATAACATATGTAACGGGTTTTTGGTTTTGATCTACTTTTCAAGGTCACAGAGGTCAAAGTTCGATAAAAGTTCAATCAGTTCGAATCAGTTGCAGTTCTTAATTATTTCACCGAGAGTCTTCATATCTTGCATAAACGTGTATTAGAGGGGTACCTTCAAAAATACCGAGTTTCGGCCCGATCGGACATCCAATGTGGCCGCCAGGTGGCGTAACCTGAAAATCATCGAAGTGCTAAAACTCAGGAACGGCTTGACCCATATTGCTCAAACTTGATATTTACCTCCCTCTTGATGACCTTTACAAGCACGTCAAATTTAGGCCTGATTAAACTTCCAATATGGCCGCCAGGTGGCGTAACCCGAAAGCCATCAAATGTGCTATAACTAAGGAAACGACGTGACCCAGAGTGCTCAAATGTGCTATTTGGCTCCCTCTAGATGACCTTTATGTGCATGTGAAGTTTTGGCTCGATCGGACGTCCAATATGGCCGCCAGGTGGCATAACCCCAAAATCATTGAAGACCTGCAACTTGGGAATGACTTGACCCAGATTGCTCATAACTGACATGCACCTCTCTCTGTCATTACACTATTATGTTCAAACGGGTGAGCACATGGTCCATGGACCATTTCATTACCAGTTAATGGCCTGAAAGTGGCAAAAATTTCGCTTAAACAGGTAGCTCTGGTATAAAAGGTGTGGGTTGGGACTAGTCTGGCTTTTGCCAGTCTGGGATATTTGAACTCAGAGCTCCTGCTAGTTGGGTCAGATTATTTGAAATTTCTTGAGTTAGAGAGGAGGGTTTTGTTTGAAAAGTTGATGCAATATTTATGAAACCTGAGGAAAGGCAAATCACCATTTAGATGGAATGATATTGCCTCTTTCATTGAGAAAATTGATAAGAAAGATTTGTAACTGACAAATTTCTTCATTAATAATGTATGAAATTTGCCTGATGATAGACAGATTTGGGCGTGATTGACATGAGAATGACCAAAAATAAACTTTGTTTGTACACAGAAGGAGCATGCACATGGAGAAAAATGGTTCTCACAGAAAGCATGCCAGGGCTGCATTTATGGTGAAAATGGGGCCTGCCTTATACTAATTTGAGGGTAAATCCAAGAGAATGATAATCAAAGGTCAATATATCATATTCCATAACATGAACTTAATCCATTATCCTATACACAACTAGATATGAAGTACGGGTTACTCCAGAATCACACCACAAAATGATAATCCTAACTAAAAAGTTCACACAAATTGATGATGCTAACTAAGTTCACTAATTCTACACTGCAGACTGAGAGAAAAATAAGTTTAATGCCAGTGATGTCCAACATAGGGAACTCCTGGAGGATTTGGATAAAGTCCTCTCACTAATCCAAGGACACAGAATGGGATATTTCTCTGTCACTGGTACAACTCCATACAGTCTCTGTATCATCCGCAGCCTGCAAGTTATGTTGCTTTTTTTGCAAATACCGGTAATCAATCCATGCTCTCCTGTCCTTCAACATTTTCCAATATCCCTTATAAAGTCCCTTTCTAATTGGATTGTTTTTTGCCTTTGGTGCCTGACCATTTCCAAGCCATCTGGGTCGCTTAGTAGTTTCACATGGCTGGCAGTAACACATGAGACATTCCTCTTTCGTAGGGTCCCTCGGAATGAAGCTAGGCTCCTGTTCTTGTTCCTGTTCCTGATTTTGTGGGTCCACAGGCATGGCAGAGGCATTGTGAGAGATGTTAGCCTCATCATTCTCATCATTGTTGTTCACAACACCAGAGTCATCATTCGCATGATTCCCAGGGTCATCCACTGTTGATGATGAAGCTTGTTCAGCAGTATCCTCAACTGTCCCAAGTCTACACTGAACTCCTTTCTCTAATCTCTCAGGTACTATCTCCTCCAAGTCCATTCCATGGAAAGTAAAAAAGCCCCTTATCAATTCCCTTTCCTCTTCTGTTATATAAATCTGGTAAAGTACTTTTCGAGACATAGTGGTGTCCAAAAAGTTTCCTGAGACACAGAAACAAGACCTTCATATGTGGGACAAATCATAACTGACCATGCTGACTATGACCTGGTCAGTTGCATCCCCCTAGTGTAGGGGGGATAGGTAGGCCCAAATCAGTTTATGTATAAAAACCTTGGATCCATTGCTCCCAAAGAGCAGACCAAAAGTTGAAAGATTTTTTCTTCCTTATTTGTCTTCCGACCATTCGTCTTGGCTTCCTTGTGTCCCTTTCTAGCACAGTGGACGTCACATCACTATCCTGGTGTTCATTCCAATCTAGAACTGACAAGTTTGTTCTCAGTTGATAGCTGGTCCTCTCAAATACTATTCTCTTGTCATGGTATTGCAAGAGGGAGTTGTTGAAACTTTCAACATAATGAGTATCTCTGCAGCTGACATAAAGTTCTGCTGATTTGTAGACGGGGAGACCACGAAGGTGCTTCCTAAGGGCTGCCTCTGCCGCAGCAGAAGTTATCTCTCTCTTGCTTGGTTCATAGTCGGGGTCCGAACGACATGACGAGTCTGGATGACAATTTTCATGTTTGTTCTTGTAGTGCTCTATGATATTGTCTATACCCGCTCTCAGTTTATCCGTGTCCCCATCGCAGTGTTTGATGCACCAGTAGACATGGTAGATATGAGTCTTCACAGAACCTGCCTTGTCTGCCAATCAACGAACCACTTTTTGCCCTCTAAGTATTTGGCCCCCTTTGTCAATTTTGCCATTCCTTTCGCTATACCCTTGGTCATGTGCCACGTATCTAAAGAAGTCACTGTTGGTGACCGTTCATCCCTCACTAGCTTTGTGACAGAGGCATTGGAATCATGTGAATGTACCCTAACTGGAACAGACTCATTGTCAAAGTATTCATAGATTCGTCGTGTTCCCACTATAGTACGTCACCATAAATTATCGCTGGATCCGTCATCTCCACGAAATGTGCATTGTACATGAAGGATTTTCGTTTTTTGTCCTGTTGATGCCAAAAGTTATGTGTCAAAACATTTCAGCAATTCATTTCACTAAGAAATGTAGGCCGTTTAGGCCATCGCAGGTGAGAAAGTGCAGTTTGAATGGGGAAACCCGGGATTATCGATCGTCGGCCGTGACGGCCAAATTGAGGTCAACATGGCGGACGTATCCTTGACGACGGAAAATATGTCAGAATTCGGCAATGTCGCGCGACAAACACAAGCCCCAAAAATATTTTCCTTCCGTGATAGGAAAGGGTTTTAGGTGGTTATATTGCTAATACATTTATTTTTATAAAATCATCTTCCAAATATCCACCGACAGCGTCAGCTCATGGCGGCCCGAGTCAAAAGTGTAAACATTGAAATCGCGTTCGCATTTTTCGGCGGCCGCGTCTTCGCATTTATCCTGATTACTTGAGTATTATTTTGTGATATTTCGATGAAATATTTATTCAGGATTACAGACATGTATGGAATATTGTCAGTCAAATGACAAAGGAAGAGGAAATCACTTGAGTTCACGACAAGGCCTTCTGAAATTTCGGCCAAACATGTAAACTTCGGCGATAATTTTACGTCACGGACTATAGTTCATGCCTTTGGGTGATCGGATCATCATCTTTTGAAATAATCACATTCTGCAGGACTTTAAGGGTCTTGTCTCCCAGGCAAACAACATCAGTGAAGCGAGCATTCTTCCGCCAACAATGTCTAGCATCAGTAGCTATGTTGATACCCTCCAAATTGTCACTCCCAACAGATGCTGCAATTTCTTCGAGTAAAGCATCTGTCTTTGACACTGTCGCAACTTTGTCTGTTACATCAAGATGAGAGTCCTGAAATTTTGAGAGTGATTTGTCTCCAATTTTCCCAAGGTCAGCAGCATCACATATCCTCTCATACTGGTTTGGCAGTATCCCAGAGACAAAGTAACCGTGTGCCATCCTGAGGTTGACAAGAAATTTGCCTCCCTCTACATGGGGTGAAGTAGTCCAATGAATGTTATGTTTGCCTGTTTGGCATGTGACATCAAACAAACCCTCATGGCCGTCTCTTGAGCTCCCTTTGATTGCCATTTTTGCTGCACAAGTCCTATGGTGAAGGCACACCCTGTCCAGCAAACTCTCCAATGATTGAATGGTCATCAGATACATTGGTCCATTGGTTTTCGTATCCACACAATACTGATAAGAACTGCCACTTGGTTCTGTTTGGCATGAAGACCCGTCACCAGATGATGACATGTCTTCCTTGTCTCCATCAAAGTTGTTGTGAAGGTGATAGAAGTCTACAAGTTCTTTCAGGAGTTTGAAATTCGAAATCTTCGAAGCGTTTCCTCCTCCAAGATGTTTCTTTATGTTGTCGACACTGTCAAACAGGTTCACCTTTTCTGCTTCAGAATTGGTCTTGAATTCTAGGCATCCCCGGAAAATAGATGATGTCTTTTGGCTTTTTTCCTTCCTCTTTCTAACTTTCGATGGGCTATCGGATGGGAATCTCTTCCTTGGGTTCTCCAGTCGCTCCTTTTCTCGTCATCTTATGGGTGTAGATTGGCACTCACTTGCCGCAGCTACTGCTTCCACTCTGCTTTAACTTGGTGAGTTCCCTTCTTGATCAGCCATAATGATTTTCGAGTTTGATTCTCAATGTGGATACAATTGGATATGTGGCATCAAAACCAAGTGTGGCTTACCTCAAATTCAGGAATGAACTCTTCTAATGCAGTCTTATCCCTGACATATTTTCTGCACCCTAAAGTACCAGGGACTGCTCCTCAAGATTTCAGATTCTTACACTTCAAAGGTTATGTACATCTGGCAAAACAATCTCAATTTCTCATTTCCTTTTAGTAAATACACCCCACAGTCTATAATCGGACTTTTCCAGGTCAAAAGTGCAATGAACTAACACCCCACCAACTCCATGTAGGGGCCATGTCAAAAAATACATGTAAAAGAAACGAGGACAATGGTCTAATTAGGACATCTGCATCTTCTGGAGCGTGGAGTGTTTCAATGTCTTCGGCCTGCAGTTTCTCACTCAACATGTAGATAAACTTCTGTTTGTTCGATGGATTGGAGAGAAAGGTTTGCTTCTTGCCTCTCATGATCAGATTCAAACGTATTTTCACCTCCGGTCCTTGGCATCCTGCAGAGCGTCTCAGGTGCATACTGTCCTTCGTATTCGGTCCAGTGTCGTATCCATCAAAGACAACCGTTGCTTTTCCGTATCGTTTCCTCACATATTCAACATACATATCACAGATCTGTTCGTAGCTCTGTCCAGACGTCCATGGTATCAGCTGAAGTAACATGCCTCCATCCACCACGTACTTAACATCTTCATCATCCATCAAGACGAATGGGTCACATCCGGGCTTCGACTTGACCTTCAATGCCTCTGCCAGCGCTGGTTTGTCTGCCTGTCGTAACAGGTGTTGGGATTCAAACAAAGATGTGGGGTAGACACAGAGTTCGTAGGCGAACACCGAAGCAAGATCACATGTAGATGATGAATTGGCGGCGGCAACTAATCTTTGAAATAATAGTTGAGGATCAATGTTGACGGTCTCGCCTTCAATCTTCAGTCCAGTCTTTTCACTCATTCTGATAATTTGTGCTGACTTCTTGAAGCTGAATTCCTCGACTTGTTTACCAATCATGGACTGAAGCAACCATTCTCCTATGGCTTTAGCTTCATCTGCATTGCTTTCACTGGATATAGTCCCGCTAGTTATGTTCTTCAGGTCCTTTTCACCAGAAAATGGGCTTCTTTCCTGGAGGTATCTAAGAATTGTCATTGTGTCCTTCTCGTCCCTTGTTTCCCGTGCATTGCCACATTCCTTGTGCTGCTCCGATGTGGATAATTTGGTCCCACTCACGCTCTGAATGGCATTGTTTATTTCACAGCAAGATGGACGGGATAGCAGCCAAACAGTCCGTTCACGTTCATCCATCCCACGGCCTCTCGTAAGCCCACCAACTGACTTCAGGCTTCTCATCAGCACTTGCTCAATGATCAAGTCAGTTGACAAACCAGCCCAATATCTATCGCTTCTTCTGATGACGTGGAAACCGTTCAGGAAGTGCTGGTAGATGTCCGGGTTTCGTTCTTCCAGACCTTGCATAGATTGCAGATAAATGTAGGCGGACTTGGTGTACAAATTATGGCCAGATGCAGCAAAGAAGGGGAGCATTTCTCGTACACTCTGCAGATGAAGCTTCCAATTTCCGGTTCTTTCGGCTGTGATGAACCCTCGTAATATTTCTATCATTTCCATGTACTGTAACCAGAGTCTGGTAGTTCTTCCATCTAGAGAACTCAGTTGGTGAGTCAGCTGGGCCTTCATCTCTTCAGTTATTCGTGACGTACAAGCCTCATGCAGCTGAACATCTCCCGCGAGAACTTTATCCATCAAGTCATTGGCCTCGTCTAGGACATCTGAAGCCACCTCTACATCTTCACTGTCGAGCTTGCACATCTCATGGTTCAACTCTCCCTCACATATGGCGACCTTTCCTGACTCTACAGATTCGATCATCCCTTCCTCATGACTTGACACTTGCAATACAGTACATGGTTGTAGAGTACCCTTCTCTTCCTCTCCCGGAATTGTCAATCTGAATGACTCTGCGACCAGTAATGTTTGTAATGCGACATCAACCATACCGTGGGCCCTGATTGCACGAGAGATAGCTTTTCCGTTCAGGATGTGGCCGACTGCATTTTCTGCATACACCTGTTCTATGACTTCATGCAGACCCGAGTTGCTCATGATGGTACCTATACTGCCCAGGAAACTCATCTCCATGTGAAGACCACAGCTAGGTGATAAACAGCCTCGTAGTGATGGATTATTTTCGTACAACTTGTGGGGTATCAGATAGTCGCAAATCGTACTATTTTGGCCGGCCAGACAAGAATGACAGAGTAGACGATTACCGTGTAACTTACTGGTACAGGATAAGACGGAAAATGTGTGAATAAAAATTTAGACGGTTTTTATGCTAGTTGTTGCAAAGGGATAGTACGTTTTGGCCAAATGGCTGAAAAGTAGTACGATTTTTTCTCACTGTGTAATGAAGTCAGAATTTGCATTGACCATAACTGAGAAAACCCCTCGAAAATCAATTCGATATAGAATTTCGAGGTAGCCGTGTTGATCAAGAAGATTGAAATCANACAAGCAGGTCTCGTCGCTTGGGTTCAAATCGATCATGGGCATGAATGCAATCGATGCCTTCCCAGGATGCTGTCCATTCTGCACCATCTGCATAGTTCCACTCCAGGATGTCTTCTTTTGTCTGAACATCAAGGTGGATTTCCAGAGTAAATCAAAGTTGTGCGTTTGGTGATCACTGAAATCCCTCTCAAGTTCAGTATACTTTAATCCATCTGCTCGACTGGTACCGTGGAACTTCAGGGTGATGCTGCCAACTGCTTGAATGTCACGAGTGGTAATGTTTCTTCTTGGAATATTTCGTGATACATTCCTGCATGGTGTCAAAGCCGCAATGATCCCCATGCCGTGGAAGGTGCCATGACCATCAAGAGTTCCGAGATTGTGGTCCACGTTGTCTGCAACGAATTGAACGAAATCTCCAGGTTGATAACCGGGTAGCTCAGTATTGATGGCTATTGCAGCATTTGACTCGTACCTTTGGATCTCAGGGTAAGAACAACAAAACCCAAAATTGTTCAGTGTATCTACTAAAAACCTAGAGCCAAAGTGGTGGTGACACGTGACCCCAAGACCAAACTGTAACGGTGCAAGGACACCTCTGGGTCGGACGCCTGTTGCCCAATGGCAGCTTGTTTACCTTCAGTATTTTGACCTTCAAAAAGATTACTGAGCAACAGGCGAAGTGAACCAGGAAGATAGTTAAGACATTTTTCTGGCGCGTCAATATCTGCCGAACCTGGATATACATCTTTCACTGATTCTATCTTACGAATGTCACATTTCAATAACTTTGCGGCAGTTTCAATGATGCGCAACTTCTCAGCTTCGGGATTGCACACTGGCTGTGAATGAAAAAATGATAGAATATCTGAGGCCTTAGAGAGAAAAGTGACGACATCAGATTTTCCACTTATCTCAGAAAATACGATGTTTTCTCCAAAGTGATCAATGAGTTTGGTTTTCATGTAACGAATATTGTATGGCTCAACACCTTCATCAAGATATTCAGCCATTTTTTTATGAATTGATTTCAGTGTCAATTGTTCATCCTTGTTTTCCTCCAGGTACCTGACCGTCTTCAAGAATGCGCTGTCTTTCTCCTCAGAACGCTTGCCGATGGGTCGACCTTGTTGCATTTTGGGGGGAGACTCCTTGTTTTCGATCGATGTTAATGGGCCTAAATCCCTACCAGTTCGGAACTTGATGCTGCAACTCTGATGATATACGGCACCGGAGGCAACTAAATCCCGAGAGTATTCAATCCTTGCAAGGACACGCTCACTCCACTGGTCATTTCTCTCCAGGCACTTTGCGTGAGTTTGGTCTTGGAACTCTGTTGTGCGGACTGAGAAAGATTTTGAAAACACCTTTTGTCGCTTCGTTCCAAGGATTGATTGGCCGCAGAATAAGCAGTCTCTGCAAAATTCAAAAGGAGCATCATTCGAGCGGAGTGTGAATCGTTCGTCGCCGCCATCCGTCAATTTCCTTTTGCCCCGCTTCGAATCCGTGTACAAACGTCGACATTCCTGATGAATTGATTGCCCAGGCGAGACAGCTTCTTCCAAAACAACATTTGATCGTTCTTTGGCTGCTTGTTTCAATGTGTTAGCTCCCTTCTCGGTCAACGTGACTGTTGGTTTCAAGCTGAGCGCCTGTTCACACAGGCAACAGGTATCACCGCCAATGCTTGCCATGGTGTCTTGGATAACCTGAAAAAATTATATCGTCTCTAACCATGCTTACGGTTTCATACACTATGGCAGAAATGGAGATGAAGTTCCGTCGATGGTAAAATGTAGGTCTAAAGGCACGTAATGCATCTAAACGAATGTTACCGCGTACAGGAAAATTACCTGTTTCAAGGCTTTGTCTGGTTTCTTGAAAAAAATTCAGCAACATTTCTTCGTTACCAACCATCAGTCTTTAGAATGAATCGGTCTCCGGTGCCGCAAAAACAGATGCCTGTACAATAAAACAAGAATTTCTGTGCAGCATGCAGATTGAATGCCCCCTCCCCGCCCCAAAAAAACAACTAGGCCTAGGCCTATACAAAAAACCAAGACGCAGGACTTGCGATTGTGTGGACACACTAAATTTGTCACTTTCATTCCTTACGAGTTCACCATAACTGAATTCATATCACCGATGGGGGTACTGGTGCCTGAGTCTTGACGCAGTTGTTGACTTAACACGTCCGCTCATGTCTCATGATTATTGTGCCGATTCAAAGTAAAAGTGCGCCCAGTTAATGTCAGCGCAACCCTACCTGCTCGGGACACCGGAGTCACATCCCTTGTCTCGATCAAACCATCAGAAAGCAACGGAAGGCAACGAAAGACAACGAAACGCGAAAACGAAATCTGACGCGTGTCTCCTCCACCAAAAGGCGTCCGAAGACAATGCATCACGAAGACAAACGGATTGACGTGATTGAACGTCATTACGTCACATATTACGTCATGACGGCATTGAGAAGCAACCCATCATCAACAGAAAAATCCGTGTCCCTAACAAATCTTTCTCCAAATCCGCGCAACCAAAGAAACATTATCTTAAGGACATACAGAGTAGAATGGCGATATTCAGTAATTGGTTGTCATAGCAACGATATATAGGCCTATATTTAGATAAAACCAACGAAAATAGAATTTACAACAATAATCAAAGGCCTGCCAGTTTTCGACCTAAACTGACTAGTATGTCTGAATGCTGAAAACAAACTGATATTCACAAATAGCCTACATTCCATAAAAGAATGGTTTAATGCCGATTTTTACAGTTTTCCCTTATTTGGCTCTAATTGTTAATACATGTAGCAGGTTAAAGAGGCGACAGCGGTAAAAATCTTTCACGACTATGTCAAGTGGCATCAATATCCACCTTTCAGTTGGCAAAAAATTGTCCCGTTTTACCATTATATGCGGGAGATAACTTAATCGAAAGGGATGACATCTCAAAAATGCAAGGAAAAAAGGAAAAAATTCAACAGTTTTCGGTTTCCATGGCAACACCATTTCGGCAAAACCCATAATTGTTTCATCTATTGATGGGCCCATTGGGTGCTTTTCACATTGGTCAAAAATTCTGAAAAAAATTAAGAACCTGTAAAATTTTACTAAAAGAATATATTTTCACACATTTTGGTAGTTTTTCATGGTATGGTTTCCATGGCAACCATATTTACCCACTTAGCGCGCGAATCCAAATGAGGATTTTGAGTATGTTGTACATCATATTACGACGATTCAGAAAATATGAATATCATTTGTGTTCAATTTTTTTGCGGGGTTGGCCCTTTTTTTCGACATCTTGACTGGACTACTATACGTACAATAAACGGCGAAAAACCAAGAATAAGTCACGAACACTGGGTCTACGAATTACTGAAGGATCGCGCTCAGTTTGGGGAATATCACCACTTTGTGAGGCAACTATTCTCATATGAGGACAGGTTTTTCATCGAGTTCCGTATGGTGCCACTGATATTCCACGCTATACATGAGCTACTGAAGGATGATCTGACGAAAGAGACATTTTGCAATTTTATTGGCTGATGCCTAATGGGATCACGCCACGCGATAACGCTTAAAACCCCTTCGGAGGTTATGAGCGTTTTACGCAGCGTCAGCAAAGCGTTGCGTTTTTTACACCACGCCTATGTGGACAAGGCACTATTGAAATTCCAATAAAGGTTTCTCGGCGCTTTCACGCCGCGTATTACGCTCATGAAATCGCGAATGTGCACACAGGCCTAAAGGCCTGAACCCACTGTCGCGTTTTCCCGCCGCGGTTTCATCACTGCCCGACAAATTCTTATTCTCGGTCCGCTGCCTTTTAACAAAGCGTTTTCTGCCGCTGCGTTTTCCCGCTGCGGGAAAACGCGTCAGTGGGTTCGGGCCTTTAAATGCCCGTTTCCACTATAGCGGATTCCGCGGCGGTTTGCGGCGAGCGGTGCGGTTTTCACAGGGCTTTGGATAATTATTCGATGGTGTAACAATACAATGGCCTCCATCGTCACAGACGTTATTGTCATAATCCATGAAGTCTCACTTTGTTTTTTGGTTGTAACGTTCAGTGGCGACGTCAGGTTCCCATCGAAGTACCAGTCGATTGATGTTGGAGGAGGATGGACTAAAATGTCCAGAGTGAGGCTGATACTCCGGCCGATGTGAATACGCTTAAGTAGATCTTTTTCGACTGCAGGGTTCCAAATAGCGGCATCTAAAAATATCATTCATGAAATAAAACTGGAAAAAAATCGAATTTACTGAAATGGTATCGGTTGAAGAATGTTTGCAGTCCTTCACACCTACCATGCCTACGGGAGCATTTACACTGACCTTTCAACTCTGACGCTCTCCCCAACTGGATTGCCATATTAAATTCACAAAGATTACAATAAAATTCCATTATTAGATGGAAACTTACAGAAGATTATAAGTGTCCCTTCCGCCAGAACCTTCACTTTCTTTATCGCGTCAACAACTTCACATCTGTATTTTCCTGCTGCATCCCTGACAACCGGCTTCAGGGACCAAGTTGATGCATTCCCTGATGATATCTTTAGTCCGTCTTTATACCAAGTATAAATCGTCGGCCGTGCGAATGGCTGCCAAGCGTTGCAAGTCAAGATGTGGTTGGTGCCGTCGATGGGGTTGTTGAAACCTGTGAGGAGTGGTGGATTCTTTGGAGGCCCTGAATTTGGTGAAAGTATAATCATGCAATACTTGAATATAAATCGTATCATTTCGTGCCGTAGATTAACCAATGAGTTTTTTAATTATGTATGTACTCCCTAGTGCCATAAAGTGAATGAGTCGTGTACCGGTACATGCCCTGCTGATGAAATACACAATCTGCATTCATATTTGTGGTAGACAATTCATCACCAATTTGAGGAAGGCCCGTATATTGTACACCCCTCAGCATTAATTTATCTACACCTCATTTCTTTGAATATCTTGTGAACAAATTGAAAAAATTGCAACCTCGTCCCCAGGATCTAACTCGAAATTTCTTCTCCTTTTGCCTTGGGACGAGGTCATTATCAGCTTCGATCGTTAGACCCTGGATTCACTTCCAAGATTCTTGGCACCTCGTCCCCAGGCCCCAACGGTCATTTTAACCTCGGCTACAGTATTGTAACAAATATTTTTTAATCAACTGTGTTACGAACATTTATGTCTATCATCAGAAAGAATAATGTTTGCTATGATATGAAAAATAAAATAAAATAAACATATTTTAATCCATTTTCTTCAAATTTCAAATTGGGTATGACGTCAGACCGCGACCCAATCACAGCCGAGGTATTCGGTTGTGAAGCCAGGGCTTAACAAGCCAACGTTAAGCCCTGGCAGTGGGAACGAGGTTGGACAAATTGACCAAATTTGATCGGGTTTGTGTTGTATGAAATTTCCATGCCTTGGTCACATTATTCCAACGGTTTTGAGTGATTGCTTTTACGGCAACATTATGTAATCAGCTATCAAAAAAGGCTGAAAATCAACATTTCTTATTTTGTGTGAAAATCTTCTGATTTCTGCAATACATTTTGAAAACATTCATAAGAAATAATCCTGTTAAAGTTCCATTCGGAAAATCATAACAGTTTTTGAGAAGAAAGGTTTTTCCCAAAAGCTTCGCCGTGACCTGATTGCAGTGGTTGACACAGCCCCTGTTCAGACTTCCAAGACGTCATGAATAACAATTTTTCGTCACGTTACCGTAACATGTGACCAGTGGATCATGTTAATAATTGAGTTACATGACCTATGAATGAAAAGTGAATTCTTTTCGTGAGCAATGGTATCAATTGAAATACATGTACTGGAGTTCAAGTCAACAGATCAATAACAGGCCTCAAGTCCAGTAGGCCTTAGGTTAAATCTAACCCACGCTGGTGATTCAAACACAAAATTATTTTGTTCGTACGCGAAGTCGTTGATGCATAACTAATGGTGCTTTGTCGTATTCGCAGTTCATGTGGTAAAAAGAAGGGGTGACAGCTTATTTTGTAATCACCACGCTGTCACCCCTTCTATTTGCCGAAACAACTGCAAAAATAGTCCACACGATTAGTTATGCACGAGTAAAATCGCGTATACATGTACGAAAAAAAGTTGAATCACCAGCGTGCAACCTCGCCAGAGGACCAATGAAAGTTTGGACGAATCGGAAAAGTGAGTGGGATGATCACAAAATTTTCTCGGACGAGGTATAAACCAACTGACTATGAATAAGGATTTTAAAAAACAAGCCTTGCGATTGATTGCTTACTGACTAGGGACCATGGCACAAGTCAAACTTTGTGTCATGAATTTGGCCTTTGGAAGCCGTTGAAAAACGTTCATATCATCAAAAGTGCTGCAGAATAAATTTGCCAAGAACTTCCACAGTTATAGTACAATGTATTTACCAAATGGCTATCTTTATCTCCCCGATTTTTAAAAAAAACATTCATTTGAGAATAAAAAAGTTGATTTTTACAGAGGCTATTTTTTACAGCTTATTACATTATGTTGTCGTGCAAGCAATTACTCAACCGTTGGAATTTTTCGACTAAGGCATGGACATTTCATATAACACAAACCCGATCAAATTGGGTCAACCGTTCACAAGATACTTTTAAAAAGAGGTACATGTAGATAAATTATTGCTGAGGGCTGTACACAGACCTGCCAACCCCTAAATACCCCTCTCAGTATTTTGCCCCTGAATTTCAAGGTTTTTCAGTATTTTTGAGGGGTCTCTCAGTAACGCTTTGATCACTAATAGCAAACGTTTTCCAGCACTTTCACTGTACTCCCAATTGCTGTCTGTGAAGTGTAGCCAAGCCAATCATCAATTGCAAAACATCATCATGATGACTTTCACAAGTGCCTTCCATTAATCACAATATTCTTGCTGATACGTCTGCTGCCTTCTTTTCTTCTCAGCCCCATCTGTAGGTTCGTTACATGGCTCTCCCTTCAATTTAGACATCTAAAATCATACTGCAAACTCATGAACTGTCAAAAACAGCTGATACATCCGCCATTGTTAAGCATGAGAAGCAAGAAGGTAGTCTTGCACACAGCAGAAGTACGTACACCTGGGCATGCTTGCAGGAATGCACAGATTTTGCAATGCATTTGAACAGTCTGATGCTATGATTTGCGCGAGACTCGTGTTGGTGTGAAAATTAACCCTTGTATTTAAAAATCGTACTTTTTGATGGTTCGTCCGTAACACCGTAACAAAATGCGATTTTCGGTGGAATTCCGTACTAAATGCGGAAATCCGTAACGGGTTGGCAGGTCTGGAAACTGAGTATACAGATGGGACTTCAACACTTTCTCTATCAGAGTATCATCAAATTTACCTGCGTTTTTGAGACTTCAGAGTTATTTATATTTGCGTCATTTGTGTAGATTACATGCGTAATAGACGCCATACGCAGGCTTAATGAAAGCCCTGCATTTTATGATTTGCGCGAGACTCGTGTTGGTGTGAAAATTAACCCTTGTATTTAAAAATCGTACTTTTTGATGGTTCGTCCGTAACACCGTAACAAAATGCGATTTTCGGTGGAATTCCGTACTAAATGCGGAAATCCGTAACGGGTTGGCAGGTCTGTGTACATTATAGGTTTTATAAAATAACTGGTGAACATAAATGTATAAGCTATATCTCGACGTAATATCAGGCTGATGACATAGGAAGGTTTATATTCCTGAACTTATGAATCGAAAAGACAAACAATACTTGTAAATAAAAAAAATCCAAGGTACAGAAAAGCACAAAATTGACACACAAAATGATAATAAACAAGAAGTCAATCTCCAGAATTCACGAATTTTCGACCCCAACCGGGGTCTTTTTCAAGTGGAACTTTACAATCTGAAACTCTAGAAAAGACTGAGCTGAAACCCGAATGTAGAACTACATAATCTGTGTAGACAGGACAAACAAGCAATTAAGGAAAGAATAGCGACCAAGCCCCACGGGTGGCCGCTGGACAATTAAGGAGAAACTAATTCAGCTGAAAGACAAAGATTGAATAACTGCAGGGTTGCTCAGCCTGACCACAAGCAGAGTGTAAGCAACTGGCGCAGGGCTTCATTTGGCTGAAAGAAAGTTTATAAATTAATAATACATAACAAGCACAAAGCGAAGAGATGCACAAAGGTCAACACAAAGTAAAGGAATATAAAGGAAGTCAACTTCCAGATTTGTAGGAAAAAAAAACAGAATGGATAATGCAAATCACTGAGCAATGAGAAGAATAGGGCGAGGAGGAATAGAGCAAAAAAGGGGGGAGGGAAAAACAAGGCCTAGACCAGAAGGGGAGCCACGAACCCTCCGCAACTGGAAA